>JAOYMR010000003.1:3986650-4017609 GCA_025802075.1 Tenebrosternarchus preto
CTCACACTACATCCGCATCCACCACCTGCTGCACTGTCTGCCCTCCACCCAGTCGCCCGCCGCCGAAGCAGGGGGTGTCGACCAGCCTGGGCGACCTGCACTCGGACTGCTGGGTGACACGGAAGAAGATGAGGAGGATGACAATGACGAAGAAGGGGCGGTTCTAGAGTCGCACATCCTCATGCCCAACGGCATGCCCAGCCCTCGTCGAACCCTCCCCCGAAGCCGTTCCCACGAGCGCCTCTCCGACCTCATCCAGATGTTAGACGGGGACGGCCTGCCCCTGGGCGCCGAGGGCCAGGTCCGAGGTCAGAGGTCGCCGGGTGAGAGCGAGGCTGACCTCAGCTCGCCCGCCTGCTGCAGCCGTACGGTGCAGAGGAGCGCTGGGCCGATGCGGGCGGCGTCTTTGGACAGCGCCCGTCGCTCCGAGAGTGCCGTGTTCTCCTCGCAGGAGGATGAGGAGGAGGATGAGATGGACCTGCTGAACGGCATTCTGGACCTGGAGGAAGAGCTAGGTGAGGGGGCGGAGTCTCGAGAGCCAGGGGATGGCAGTGCCCGTTGGGAGGAGGTGCCTGCCACTCATGTGCAGAGCCCGCATGGCATCGGAAGGAGTAACGGAGTGGCATCACTGGCTGGAGCGAGCAGCAGGAGTGAGTATGAGTGGCCCTGTCAAACACCAGTGCTGCCCAGAACATGCAGGTTTTCATTTGGCTCATGCACTCTGTACAAAGGCACCTCTGGCGCCTCCTAGAGGAAGTGGTTTGTTACTTAATTGTCACAGTTTGTTACTTAATTGTTGCCATGTTTCGAAATTGCAAAGATCTTTTGCGTGGCATAATTTCGCAATAAAACCTCCACTTGGTTCTGCTCTTGGTGGTTTGGCAAGGAGTAACAACCCACTGAGCTAAACTATAGTGCTGCAAGCTAAATTCTCGATTTTATCTCTCGATGTGTTTGATAGCCTCAGGAACTACATAACCACAGTCAAACATCTTCAGCTTTTATGGTCAGATCAAAAATGCAAAGGTTTTCTCTCGTCTACTAGGATGTTTCTGCTGCAGCGTTATCGCTGTACACTAGATTAAGTGTCTGTATAGAGTACAGTGAAAAACTCTGTAATAATATTAAATATCTTCCGCAATTAAATATTTATAGTATAATCTTAGAAAATATATTATTTCTAGGCCCAGCCCTACAGACTCTATCTGTAATGTGGTGTGTGTGCGTGTGCGTGTGCGTGTGTGTGTGTGTGTGTGTGTGTGTGTGTGTGTGTGTGTGTTTATGTTCAGAAGAATGCCCTCTGCCATGTAGCCATCCGCCAGTGGCCCAGCTACCTGCTCTGAGACCTGACTCCCATCATTACCCCACCATTGATGAGCCGCTGCCTCCCAGTGAGCGCCCCCTGCTGGAACACGCCCTCACAGAAGCAGCATGCTGTCATGATCCTGTTTCACTCATTCGTGCAATTATGACTGTTTGGCTTGCTTATGCTAGACCATCTCTTTTTTCTGGCAAATGTGTGTGTGTGTGTGTGTGTGTGTGTGTGTGTGTCTGTGCTCACATATGCGTGTTTGTTTCTGCACACGTGTGCATATGTGTGTGTGCGCGTGGGCCTGTGTGTGTGACTGTGTGTGTGTGTCTGAATGTGTGTGTGCGCACGCAGACTGGGAGGCGCGCATTGACAGTCATGGCCGCGTCTTCTACGTGGACCACGTGAATCGCACCACCACGTGGCAGCGGCCCACGGCGCCGGCCACGCCCGACGGCCTGCGCAGGTCCAGCTCCGTCCAGCAGATGGAGCAGCTCAACCGTAGGTGAGAGAGCCACCACTTGCCTTCCGGGCCTGGAGGGTGGAGTGACCTAAGAACCCCCCCCCCCCCATCTGTATTGGGTGTGGTTGCGCTCAGACAGTGAGTCAGCTGCGAGGTTTTGAGTGACGTGCGGTGAGTCCAGTCGCGGTGGTGATCTTGCGCCATCAGCTCCAGTGGAACATCCCAGAGAGGAACTGAAAATCGCCTCTCCACACCGTGTGATTCAGTCTCACGCAAACGTGGACTCTTAGTGCTACTTCCCACTGTAACACTGCTATTCGTCCTGGTGAAAACACTCAAAAGAATCTGCTGGGGATTAGGAAAAATAGGCACTCCTGCACCACCTGGTGGCTAGAAATGCCATTGCATTGAAATGTCAGTGTGATCCCATCAACAGAGGAAGGGGATTCCACAGATGGCTTACATAAGAGCCCGGCCTCTGAAGGGAGGGGGGAAGTTATGATTTGAATTGCCTGCAATAGAGTGATTTCCCTTTTATGGAATATATACAGGATGTGGAACTGTAGGGTATGACTGGAGTTTCTTGGATTGACTGGATACACTCAGTGTTTATGATGTGAAACTTGTGCTTACTGACTGCTTCATGTTGAAGAAACCTGTAGAATGGCAAGCAGATGTTTGTCCCTCTGGACCTGAACTGGAGTTGTTGGATGTTCTCCAGTGTCGTGGTCAGTTTAATCACTGGAGATACGTGGTGTTCCTGTTTCAGGTATCAGACCATCCAGAGGACCATGGCCTCTGAGCGGAGAGAAGCAGAGGTGGGCAACTCCCGCCCCGACAGGACCAGCAGCACAGAGAGAGACGCGCCGCCTCAGACGAGCGGTGAGTGAGACACACACACAAACACGCACACAAACACACACACAGACATTCATGCATATTGTATAGGACTGGTTAATCCTGTTCCAAAGATCTGGACACAATGGTTCACACCGAATTCTGAAGTGGGTACCAAAAGATTTACTTAGTAAATCACTTACTGCTAGCATTCTGCTATTATTAGTAAAGTTAGCTTGTGAGAGGGTGGAGTCTTCTTTTGACCACGCCCCTTTACCTCTGCTCTCCTCCCTTGGTGTCATTTCTCTCAGAGGCGAGGAGAGATGGCCCAAGCTCCCCAAGTCACTGCCACAAGATCACACTGCTGCTACAGTGTCCAGCAGTAAAGTTCATCACACACCCCGAGTTCTTCACTGTGCTCCACGCTAACTACGTAAGCTCATACACACACACACACACACACACACGTTCTGTCTTTCTTTCTCTCTCATCTCATCTCTCCTCTCTCTCTCTCTCTCTCTCTCTCCGTCTCACAGGGCGCGTACCGCATGTTCACCAGCAGCTCGTGTCTCAAGCACATGATCCTGAAGATCCGGAGGGATGCACGGAACTTTGAGCGCTACCAGCACAACCGCGACCTGGTCACCTTCCTGAACCGCTTCGCCGATGCTCACGCCGAGCTGCCCCGGGGATGGGAGATCAAAACAGACCCTCAGGGAAAGGTACAAACACTACCCCCAGTCACCACAACTGCCCCCAGCAGGTAGAACACATGCGAAAACCGTGAAGGGTATCGTGAAGGGTTGCTTGCGTCTGTGGGTCCAACACCCTCGAATTTAGACTTTGAGCCTCTTATTTTACAAGACCAAAGGCCAAAATTAAGGTTTACATGAACAGACAGAAACAAGCATGCAGTCCAGATGCATCGCCATGGAGGAAGAACACCTGCTGTGTCATTTGCGGTGATGTGTGCAGTGATCTGCCGGGTGTGATCAGACTTCTCTGCGCAACAAGTCTCAAAAAACCTGGAGTAGGGCAGCTCCACTCCACGGCTGGGCAGAAGGAACCACTCAGAGTTTGGAAAGTCCAGCCATATATTTCGCCTGCAGAGTTTAGCAGTGGCATAAGTATATCCTATCAAACTTCTCAGGGGTTGTGTTTGTTTGCTCACTGTCTCTGTCTGTCTCTCTCTCTCTCTCTCTCTCTCTCTCTCTCTCTGCGGCATGATTCAGTCGTTCTTTGTAGATCACAACAGTCGCGCCACGACCTTCATTGACCCCAGGATCCCTCTGCAGAATGGCAGGCTGCCCAGTCACCTCAGCCACCGACAGCATCTGCAGAGGCTGCGCAGCTACAGTGCTGGAGAGGTGTGTGCGTGTGTGTGTGTGTGTGCGCGCATCTGTGTGTGCGCGCAACTGTGTGTGTGCGCAACTGTGTGTGTGTGTTCCACGTATTATTCTTTAAATATAATTACTCTGACAGATGATAAATGAATACATTTATGTTACTGCAGAGGTAATGGAGAATCCATGATTGGAACGTGTTCAGTCAATGGGATCAGTTTGGTTGTTGTTTTTGGACAGGCATGAACGAGCTTATCAGAGCTGAAATAATCCTCTGTCTTCTTTATGTTATTATGTGTTATTGTTTTTATGGTGTGTGTGTGTGTGTGTGTGTGTGTGCGTGCGTGCTGGCAGGCGTCCGAGGTGTCCCGCACACGTGGTGTGTCTCTGTTGTCGAGGCCCAGCAACAGCTTGGTAGCAGCCGTCCGGAACCAAAGCCAACCGGAGCCAGTGCCGCTAGGTATGTGGCCTATCAGAGAGGGATTTGCTCGGACGATGAGCCAATTGGATACACTTAATGAGTGCTGTGTGGCCTGGACGCATGTCATAACGATCAGCATTACGTCTGGCCCTGCTTGTCTCCGTAACAGCGTACAACGACAAGATTGTAGCCTTCCTCCGGCAGCCCAACATCTTCGAGGTGCTTCAAGAGAGGCAACCCAGCCTGGCCAGAAACCACTCGCTCAAGTACTGACTTATGACCTTCTCATGACCTTTCTTGTTGTGATTAGGCATTTGTACAGTGCTAAATATGCATATATGTGTGTGTGTGTGTGTGTGTGTGTGTTTGTGTGTGTCTTCTCAGAGAAAAGGTCCACCACATTCGCACTGAAGGCAACTCCAGACTGGAAAAGCTGTCCTGTGATGCTGACTTGGTCATGCTACTTAGGTGAGCAGGCCTTCTAGTTTTCTCGCTTTGTGAAGACTTTTATGAGCTGCTTGCAGGAGAAAGAGCTTTGTGGTGTGTGTGTGTGTGTGTGTGTGTGTGTGTGTGTGTGTGTGTACGTGTGTGTGTGTGTGTGCATGTGCACTTTGGTTTCTGCAGTTTGTTCGAGGACGAGATCATGTCATACGTCCCTCTCGCCGCTTTCCACTCAGGCTTGAGCTACTCGCCGCGCTGCTCGCCTGGCTCCTCCCCTCAGAACTCTCCAGGTGGCTCCCTTGCTGGGGAAGGGAACTATCACCTAGGGCACTTCACATAGTGATGCATTCGTTTAGTAGGACCATCCCATATGCCTGTATGTCGCGCTGATGTGTGGCTCTCTCTGACTGGCTCCACAGGAACTCAGAGAGCCAGAGCACCCGCCCCCTACCGCAGAGACTTTGAGGCCAAACTTCGCAACTTCTACAGGAAACTCGAAGCCAAAGGCTATGGACAAGGCCCTGGCAAAATCAAGTGAGTTACCCGAATATATAACGGTCGTGTTTACGCAAAGTAAGTGCAGACGATACAAATTGTGGACTGATACAGATATTGATGTTTCTCTTCGGTATTGACCTGTATTGATGGAATGCTATTAGTAGTCGTTGTGGGTGGAGAAAGAGCCACAGCACAGTTGATTTGCTGATGGTGCTCTTGTGCTGTGGTTCAGATTGATTGTGCGTAGGGACCACCTACTGGAAGGCACGTTCAACCAGGTCATGGCTTATTCCCGCAAAGAACTCCAAAGGAATAAACTCTACATCACCTTTGTCGGAGAAGAAGGGTATGGCCTATACAGTTCACATCTTTTTATTTTTTTTTACTGCCACTTGAAATATACACATAATATTAAATATGGCGATGCAGTAATCACTCATGTGAGCATATATTGTATGTAAACAATACTGTGTTGTCATCTGTGGTTTTCTGTGGTTCTCTTTTCTATGGTTCTCTTGCCTCGGTTTGCTGGATTTCCAGTTTGGATTACAGCGGTCCGTCTCGGGAATTCTTCTTCCTGCTCTCTCAAGAGCTGTTCAACCCCTATTACGGCTTGTTTGAGTACTCGGCTAACGACACCTACACGGTCCAGATTAGCCCCATGTCTGCCTTTGTGGAGAACCATTTGGAATGGTGAGACATTTTGTGCCCCCTGTGGAAACTGCCACAGTCTGTGTCCTTGTGAATTAAAGGCATGTTGGAGTAACATTTGAGTCAGTGTTCAGGTTTAAACCTAATCCTAAACCTAAACCATACTGGTGCTACTGGGAAGCCCAGTCAGTTAAACTGTGGTTAACTCTAATAAGTGTACAGCTGAACCAACAGTTTTTGTAAGTTTCTTTTGTTAACATTTCTTCCCAGGAGGGTAGTGACATCACTGGGTATCTCTGGGTCAAACCTTCCTCTTTGGTATCTGCTGTAGTTCTTGGACTGCCATGTCTGTGTAAAATGTGAGTGGTGTCTCCTGAGCTTGGGGCTCTGTGTGTCCAGGTTCCGCTTCAGTGGCCGTATACTGGGACTCGCGTTGATCCATCAGTACTTGCTGGATGCTTTCTTCACCCGTCCCTTCTATAAGGCTCTCCTCCGACTGTAAGTGCTTGGAATTCTTTGTATAGGAGTGGTTGTGCTCTACAGCAACAGGCCACCCAGACGCCTTCAGTCTTATCCAGTACAGTAAGCGTTTTTTGTCTAGGAGACATATAGTCAAGGACATGTTTACTATAGAGCTGTAACCTTCTTGACCCCAGACTTGGAAATGCTGCTCTCTTGTTTCTTCAGTCTTCGCTGATATTCCTTACATAAAATGCCACTGTAGCGACTATTTTCTGACATGCCTGTTGCCTGATCAATCTCAGATCCACTGACCTCAGTGATCTGGAGTATCTGGATGAGGAGTTTCACCAGAGCTTACAGTGGATGAAGGACAATGACATCACGGATGTCCTGGATCTTACCTTCACCGTTAACGAGGAAGTCTTTGGCCAGGTGGGAGGCAGAATGTGAAACACTCATCATGACACAATAGTGTTGATGTGTTTGTACTTCAATCCAACTTCTATGACCAGTTTACCTTATGATACAGTGCCATAACTATGTTAATACATGCTAAACCGGTGATTAAAATCTGTGCTTCTGGAGGACCACCAAAACCAGGACTACTGACTTCTGAAAGAGCTAAGTTCGATGGATTAGGTGTCCTGGATTTATACGTATCAAACCTCTGCAGGGTGTGGTCGATCTCTAGGAGCAGGGATGTTGATCACACTGTTCTGAAAGTACAGCAAATACACAAAAAAAACCCTCCGAATGTTTTCTGGCTCTCCTGTCAGGTGACCGAGAGGGAGCTGAAGTCAGGAGGGACCAACATGCAGGTGACGGAGAAGAACAAGAAGGAGTATATTGAGCGGATGGTGAAATGGAGAGTGGAGCGGGGCGTGGTGCAGCAGACCCAGGCCCTGGTCAGAGGCTTTTATGAGGTGAACCTTGTCACGTTCAGTCTTTCCTCCATATCAGTCATCCATCTGAATTTTTTTTTTTTTTTTTTTTTTTTTTGCAGTGTTTATAAAGCTAAATAACACTTTGACATTGATTTTAGACCAAGTAGTTATTTTTGGTATAGATGTGGGAGTATCGGCTATACTCCGGTGGGTCTAGGGAAGGGTGGAGCTGTTTTCTGTTGGAGCTGGTGGGGTGGCTGGATGGACGTGGCAGCATCGGCACATCTGCTAACATCTTCTGCTAACGTCTTAGATGCTTTGTCACTGAGCAGGCCTAGTCCAGTTGTTGTCACAGTCTCCGCGGTAACATGTAAATAAGAACAATGCTTGAGCAGACCGTATTCAGTAGAGGCGCCAGTGGGGGAAATGCAGCTCCAGCAGGTTGATTTAATGCAGCAGCACCAATAGTGAGACCCGGAGGGTTGACAACGGTCCTGAGGGGCTCTTTGAGGCATCGCATTCCAGCCGAACCATCGTTACAAACCCGACTGAACGTGTGAAGTAGCTGGATGATTTCAGATTACCAGAAAAAGTCTATGACTGGGGGCACTAAACTCTGCACGTCTACACGAAAGCTTGAGTAAATAAACCTGTAGCATAGAGTTAAAAAGTGATAGTGTGTCTGAGTCCCAAATTAAAGGCTGTTCCATAACTCAGAGTCTTCAAAGGAACCAAGTGAAACACTGTATTTTGAGAGTGCAGTAAAATAAGAGGGTTACTGTATACAATTAGTTCACTAAAATACTGAGGGGACCAGGCAATTGAGCACTTTGTCAACTTAAGTCAACAACAGTATTTTAAAGTCAATTCAAAATTTACCTGGACGTCACTGCAGAACTGAACTAATATTATCAAAAAATTCTAGCTTTTGTAAGAATTCCATCCATGTATACATATCTCCCTATATTTTGTCCTGATTAACCCTGGATTCCCTGATTGAAAATGTGATCTTTTCTAACTGTATGAATTGCATCAGACCATTCAGCCATACAGATACTTTGTTTTGTTTGTTTTTTACTTCCAGTGTAATAATAATCTTCTTGTGCAAACAGTGTCATGAAAGCGGTACCATTTTTTTGCTTTGTCATCACTTTTGAATGTTTACTGTAAGTGATCCTAAATATAGCAGTTACTGGCTTAGGCTGGAGATCTATATTAAGTGCCTTCAGTAGAGTTTTAAACAGTAATCCAGTCTTGATTAAATAAAATCGTGGACAAATTTCTCTCCGTCTGATGGGTAAAATATACATTCAGCAACATTTGAGCAGTTTTGCAGTATTACATAAATAGAAATAAGCAGTTTTATTAACATTACAAATGTGACTGTAGGAGTTGGAACCTTGCATTTGTACACATTGTATTCTACAGTATTCTGAGTATTCTCAGAGTATTCTTGCCAAGATTTTTGCCAAATCAAGAGACACGGCAATGCATCTGAACCGCCTCCTCTTGTATCTGCAGGTGGTGGATTCGCGGTTGGTGTCAGTGTTCGATGCCAGAGAGCTGGAGCTGGTGATCGCTGGAACAGCTGAGATCGACCTCAACGATTGGAGAACCAACACAGAATACAGAGGAGGTGACACTACTCGCCCACGCGTTTGACTCTCTCACTCTTTTAAATAAACATCTTCAATCATACGCTGCATGCTACATCTCTAAAATAAACGGCAGTGAAACCTCGATTACATCAACCTTGATTACATCAGATCAGTAAAGTCTACTGTTTTGATTACATCTGTTAACACTAGTCTACTCATTAGAAGCTACTGGTTTGATTACATCAGCTAACGCTACATGTTTTTGTTTGTTCCTGGCAAGTGCAGGATTTCGTTTGCTCATCACCTTAATGCCCTGGCATTGGGTTTTTCCTTGCCAGGCTACCATGACGGGCACATCGTGATCCGCTGGTTCTGGGGTGCGGTGGAGCGTTTCAACAACGAGCAGAGGCTCCGGCTGCTGCAGTTCGTGACGGGAACGTCCAGCGTTCCCTACGAGGGCTTCACGGCACTGCGCGGCAGCAATGGCCTGCGCCGCTTCTGCATTGAGAAGTGGGGCAAGATCACCTCTCTGCCCAGGTACCGAAGAACCGATTCAGGCCTCCGCCCGGGGGAATCCTGACCACCAGCACCCTTCTGGGCTTGTTATCAGAGTCATTGTAATGCATTCAGTTAGATTAGTGGGAGTTATTTTCGTAGCAGGCATTAGTTTAGGTCTCAGCGTAGGTCGGTAATAACTCAAAAATGGCTTTTTATAATTGATTTTGACGTTTTTGTGCATATTGAGGACTGTGGCCCCGTAAAGTTTCTATAAATGGCTGGCTAATGTTTTGGATGTGTGGGAAAATTACTTAAACACTGTAATCAGGGCAAGTGGGTTTAAATGTTGGAACTCTTTGTCTGTAAAGTAGCACTTTGGGTCTGGTAAAATTACACAGTGTCAGAGTTTGTGTGTTTCTCACTGACAGACAGGAGACCCGCATTGTGAGGTCATCAGTGTTTTTTGAAATAGAAAGGCAGCTTCAACGAATCGCCTTATTGACTGATTTAAATTATAAATTACTGTATTACTGTCCGTTTAAATGATAAATTGTCTCACTATCCATTTAAATGATCTTTAAATGATGAAGTTGTCTTCCTATCTGTGTTTTGATCTTCACAGAAATGTTATGAGATCAGAGACCTACATTTGTACACACTCCTGATGACCCACACAGCATAATTTAGAATACTTCTACATATATTAAAACAGAAATGACTATTATTTCTATTAAATATTAATATTAACGGTTATTTAAGATGACTATTGATATAAGCAATATTTGATAAACAAGTTATAAAATGTTATATATCCTATGGTCTGGATATCTATTACAATTCCTATACCCTTGAATCTTTCTCGTAGTTTTTCTTAGGATATGAATACAAATGAATACTAGCAGGTGAAACCCAGGTTTAAGTGGATGAATGTTTGGTGTCTTCCAGGGCCCACACATGCTTTAACCGTCTGGACCTTCCACCTTACCCCTCTTACACTATGCTGTACGAGAAGCTTCTCATCGCTGTGGAGGAAACCAGCACGTTTGGCCTGGAGTGAGCGCCCTGTTCGTCGACAGTCTCCCCTCACATACGATCTAAGACATGTACTGTTCTAAATTGTTCTGTGTAAATTAAAAAAAAAAAAAAAATCAATCAATATATTATGGGCCTTGACCAAGGACACCACTGCATGAATCACCTGACTGTGCGCATGGTCACAGTCCGCGCGAGTTACGTATGCAATATGAACCTAATCGAAAGCCTTCAGCCTCCTTGATGTCTCAGGGCCTAGAACTCTGCTGCAGGGCCGCAGTTGCACGGCAACGGGACGGGCAACGGGACAGCAACTGTTCGGCGGTTGCACGGCAACGGGGTTCCGAACTCAGCGATTGCAACCAACGCCGGAGGCACATGTACAGATGCTTCCAAAAAACCAGTCCATAGAAATCTTTATCGAGGATACGCAGTAGAGCTGAAAAGGGCACGAATGAGATCGCCGTTGGTACAGGAAATCAGCGTCTGTACTGGGGACAGCATGGAAGGTCAGCACTGTGCTGTTCATGTCAAGTTAAACAGCTTTGTACTGTTGATGTATCTTGACAACTAGTCATTTGTTCTGAACATGTCATACCATGTCACACCGATGATTATTTCAACGGCAATATATCAATGTGAAGCTTGATGATTCAGTACAGTGTATCTAAGGTGCAAACAGGTAATGACATCCGGAGGCTAGAAATCATTTTGAGATTTTTTTTTTTTTTTTTTGTAATATAATTTATTTTTGGATAATTTTCTTTTATAACATCCAAAAAGAATTACTGTTTAACAGAAAACTCTTTAAAATCACCTGAGATTTTTCAGTCTGTTTGGACAAATCACAGCTAAATAATATTTTTCAAGAAGTTTCAATCCACAGGTTACAATTTTTGCCAGCCAAAAAATAAACAGATTATGTATAATCTGTTTCTATGTAATATAGTAGGCACACAGGCCTGCTAATGTTTGGTGATTGCCAAACCTACTAAAATGCTACTACTAAATACTACTCCTGCCAGTCAACGTCACTGCAAACATTATGTAACATTGTTGTGAACATTTGAATTTGTCGTTTCTATGAATTAGAACGGGCTGCTTAAGTGATACTCGGTTGGTTATACTATGGTCTTGCTACCTGTGGTCGAATGAGTTTTCTTTTTTTTCTTTCTGCACACTTCATATTACAAATGCGAGCACACACACTGTCATGGCTGTGTACTGTATAAAATATGATTTGAAAATACATACTATCTCCTGTATAGTACATATTTGAGATTCCTGTCCTAGCGACAGTAAATTGAAATATTCTGACTATATTAAAAAACAGTATATTACTGAGAAATGTAACAACACTACAAAAAGGTATATGACATGCCAACACTCAACATTGAATATTACAGATTTTATGTATTAAAGTGCATTTGTATTTAATATTTCACTTTAGATGTTAAATAATTGGATGTACTGTATATCGAATGTGTATATAACTGTCTGTACAGTATGTGTTACAATCTCAGTTTTGAAATGCAATGTATGTAGTAGGAATTACGATATTTCTTGTTTTTATATTCCTTCATATTCTTATCTACTTTTTGTTCAGATATGGTCGTTCAGATGCATCATGCTATGCACAATTTATTCAAACTAATAAGCTATTGGATTTTGCTTCAGTCCTTGAGGCCTTCTTTTTGATTTTCCAAAGTCTCTCATGAGAAAAATGCGGCTCAAGCTGCCGGAAAGCGGTAGAACAAACTGCCTCATGTTCGTTGGTCTCGATCCACCACCGCGGGGCTGACGAGGTAAACCTGCTCAGACGGCTGCTCTCGTTGAGTCACGCTCGTCAGCTGTCCGTTTTGTATTCTGTAACTAAACCGTTCTCGTCTCTTTTTCAGGCCGAGCTCTGTAAAAAAAAAAAGCATAAAGCTGCTGGAGAATGTCAATAAACAATCACTTTGTAATGCTAAGCTAGGTGGGAAGCTCTTGCTGGGTTAGTGAGTGAGTGAGTGAGTGAGAGAGAGAGAGAGAGAGAGAACATAAAATGGAGGTATACAGTCACCATTTGAGCTGTGGGCCTAAACAGTTACTTTTACAAGAGATCTTGAATTTGGCAGCGTGCAGAAAAAGAATTGGGTGGGATTTGTGGCTGATAGACAACAGAAAAGCCATTGACTGACAGCAGAATTCTGATTACATATGATTTTAGAAAATGTGACTGGTGTAAAAATACTAGTTTCTGAAGTTTAATAATTAACAAGAATCCACCTGTTTTTACAACCCATTCAGATTCAGAATTTTTGTAGGTTATGCAAGGAGTAAATGTGCACATTATGTCCATTCTTTACCCTAACAGGCTCATGCTTACAACCAGCATGCAAAGCAGGAAAATGCAAATCAAATTTTATGGTGAACAGATTCAAAACTAGCAGACATTCTCAACTTTATAGAAGACCTGTAGTACATATGTAAAAAAATATTTGTGTAGGACTAGGCAACAAAGTTTTATGTGTACAGACATCAAATATTGAAATATGAAATCACTAAAATGTAGCGTGTTTAGTAATATAACTCAGAGAGGACAAATGAACACGGGTGTTTTAACTCCAGCTCCGCCTGGAGTCTGGTGAGAGCCACGTTCACTGGATCAGAATAGACTGAGTTAATGTGTATAAATCTATTTCACTCACCCTGAAGTAAATATTTTTAGTGTGTTTCAGTAGCTGCTTTGACAGTGTTTGTCAGGGCATCTAGCTGGATGTGATTCAAATTACCATCCTGTTCGATATTAGGCTTTTGGATTGTTTTTTTTTTTTTAACTTTTGGCTCCAGATCCAAACAAACGAGCCAGTAGTGGTGGTTGCTGGTTCTTCTCATGCTTTCTGACTGACTTACAAATGTCTGACTGCACAAAAGCACAGCACCGACTGAACAACAAAAAGGTGAATGTTCAACATCCAATCCAATTTTTGACACTTCAACAAAATGTAACAAACATCAAGCCTCCTGAATAACCTGGACAATATCAGCCAGGATGGATGAACAGAAATTTGTGAACCATGTAACAGTCCTCATCATGTTTAATATTTAGTGTATATCACTGCAATCACTTCTTTTATATACAAAAACTAAAAGTTTAATTTATAATATGAATATGCATTAAAATCCTCCTCTCAGTCACAATGTAAAGGTAAGTAGCAAAGGCAAAAAGTAAGTACAAAGTAAAGTGTTTTGGAGATAAAAAAAAAAAAAAAAACCACACTAACCCTAACCTTAACAGAAAGTAAAACCAAATCAGCAAACCACTAACCATTACCCTTCACAGAACCAATAACTACACAGAAAACCAGAGAGTCCATATAGAGCTCCTCGCTGTTCTAGAGTCATGTGACCATGAGCAGGAACTGGTGCTGGTGCACCTTGCATCTGGCCTGCAAAGCCGATAATGAGAGGTCCACAAGGAGCTCGGTAAAGACTCTCTGCTTCTGTGTTTAGGTGAAAGTTTACTTTAGAGGTTTTCTCTGTTTTTGGTTTTCCTTCCTGTTGAGGTCAGTTTTGGTTTTATTCAGCAGACTGCATGGTTTGTTCATATCTTGCCTTTGTGTGATATGTTTAAGTGTTTAATATAATTCTATATATTTATCTTTGTCGGTTTTTGTCATGTTTTCTGATTGACATACAAAAAATGTTGACCTGAAGAAGAGAAGGAGAGCAAGTGAAGCTATGGGAGCTAAAGTCAGTGGCTGAATTATTTGTGATAATATCTGCTGCAGATGAAATACTGTAGTAATACAAGAGGAAAACAAGATGTGAAAAACAGGATGTGAAGGTGGAGGAAGTTAAAACAGATAACTGCTACACTGCTAGGTAACTGTGAAAAAAATAAAGAAACCAAAACAAGACTGGCTGAAGGTTAAGAGCAACTAACGGGAGAAATGGGAGCCCCTGTACAAAACAATGCAAAATAACATCTAACCAGCAAATCTGTGGAGCAGACAGAAAAGTAAATGAAGCATATAGAATGAGGAGACAAACGCCTCCATGTGGAACACTGATTTTTATCAAACAACATTAAACTGAACCTACTGACACAGTCACTCTGAGTGGTTAATTTTTAGATGAGCTGTTTGGGCTACATGATGACACAGCAGACAGGCTGTTCAGATATAACAAGAATGATAAACTCATTGCATGAACAACCCACAAAGTAACTGACATTGAAACATTAATGGAAATCCAAGTATACAAGCAGGTTTATTTGTCAGGAGACATGGAAGTTAAATTTCACACTTGGAGCACTCAGGAAGGGGTGAGGGATTTAAAAAAAGGGTTAGAAATTCTATCTGCATTCATGGTGGCTTTCTAAAAGCTTGACCTACTTTCAAAATGTCATACTCAAATTACTATCCATAATGAAATATTTAATAAATAATTATTTGTATGCCAGTCTTTAATGAACATACAATTAGAATTACATAATAGTGTTACATAAAAGTGTTACCAGTTCATACCAAACTAGACTGGAAAAGAAGTCAGACACAATGTGCTCAGAACATGAAAACAGGTTTTTGGCAACTGTAGCTGGGACATTGCCATGAAAAAACTAAGCTATTGTTTTCAATCTGGCTGGAGGCAGAGTTTTGTGCAGGGCTGTGCAATGAGTTGAGCACAAAACAATTAACAACTTATCAAAAATGAATTCATACAATAAAATCACATTTTTAACAGACTGATTGAACTGACATTTGCAAACCACTCATGTCACAGTAGGTGGCAGTATAGAACTTACTTAGCCTCGCCAAAACTGTATTCGTTACTTGAAAGAAGAAGATTTCTGAGCTGAGCGTCCGATTTGGTACAGACGTTGCTGTGGCGACAAGATCTAGTCGTTAAAGGCAGGTAGCTAGCTAGCTAGCTAGCTAAGCTTCCAAGAAGCGTGAAAATGACCTAACTAGGTCGTCAGCTAACGGCATCAAAATTACTCCAGACATGTATATACAAAGTTGTCGCTTACAACTATAGCCAATTTAAATTCAAGCACTGTTTAGTGTACGTTAACCTAAGACGTTGATAATGCAGTCGTACTAAGTTAGCTAGCTAAAGCTAGAGCTGGCAAGCTAGTTATCTAATTCTCTAGGACACATTTCTCCAGTTACATTTCTAGGCGGGCTATAGGTACGTTAGAATTTACGTGTTTGTAAGAAATGTTTAATAACTTTCACTTCATCTTCAAAACGTTTACTGTTCGCGTACACCTTAAAACTGCTTTTGAATAGCATCCTGTATGCTTTTGTATAACAGGATGTGAATAACGTTAGCTAATCTAACTACCTTAGCTAACTGAACTTTTTTTTTGCTTTAACTTGTTCGAACCGGTGTAAATAACTGACATTAAAGAGTAGTCTATTTTGTTATTTTCTTAAAAAAAATTTTTTTTTTTCGTCATATATGTTTCTAATGATAATGATGGGACTTTTTGTTTGCACAATATTGTAAAGAAACTGTATCCCAGTCACTATTCTCCTTATTCTACATTGTAATTTCAGCAGATTAACATTTTGCGTCTCTCCCCTCACCCAGAATGCTCCAGGCTGAGACTGTGCAACTCCTGTGCCTCACAGCATCCAGTGGGGTACCCCTCTTCTCTCGTGGCTCCTGCAAGCAACTCCCCTTCTCTGTCATTGGCTCTCTGAATGGGGTCCACATGTTCGCGGCTGGGCAGGGTGCCCTGCTCTCCAGCTGCGAGACAGAGCAAGGCAACCGAGTGGCCTGGAGGGTCTTCCAGGACAGCCTGATGCTTATTGCCGTGAGCGGCACTGCCGGCGCAGTTAGCGAGTTGCACCTGCGCCGCCTGCTGGAGAACGCGTGGAACTGCATGGTGCTGGTGCTAGGCCAGGACGAGCTGGCCAACGTGCGTAACGTGGAGCGGCTGAAGAGGGAGCTGCGATCGTGCTACCGCCTCCTCGACAGGCTCCTCGAGCACAGAGGCGAGGACCAGGGCTTCATGGGAGACCTGACGCACTGTGCTGACTGCCTGCTCCCATCACAGCCTGGGATTCTCCAAGAGACGTTGGACTCCTTCACACACGCCGCCGACAGTGAATTTGGCTGCTTGCTCGTGCGCGGACGGTTAGCGCTGGCTACCGACAAGTGGTGCCGTCTCGCTCCCCAAGAGGTCGTGCTGCTGTCTGCCCTGGTGAATTCGCTCTCCGGGACGACGTCCTGCGATTACCCTGTCTTCCTGCCTCAGGGCAGCCCCACGGTTGCCCACAGGCTGCTCTGCTTCCAGCTACTCCCTGGGGTGGTGGCTTGTGTGCTGTGCGGGCCCAGCCCTTCCTTGCAACGGGCGGAGACCGAGCTGGTGGGCCGTTTCTGGTCCCCCGTGGTGGAGTCTCTGCGTGGCTGCCTGGAGCAGGCCATGCGCTCCTCCCTGCCTCCATCTGTCGGCCTCCGCTGGGACGTCCGAGCCCTGTTGCTCATCAACCGCGAGACGCGCCGTTCTGTGACTGCTTGCCCACGCATCCGTGGCCACGCTCCCGCTGAGGCTCCATCCCTTTCCTCGCCATCTCACCGATGGGAGCTTCTGCGTGCGTTCTACACCTTTGCAGTGACTCGGTACTTTACCTCGGAGGATCCTGTCACCTCGCCCACGTCAACCCCCTCTGCGTCTGTTCAACCACTCCACGAGGAGTTCTCCATGGGTTTTACTCACCTCCCCATGCAGTGTTACCTGGTGACTGATGAGTGTAAGTGTTATGGCCTGCAGACATCTCAGCACCAACTCTACGTCCTCACTGACATCGCCGTGCCCACCTTTGCCCTGCGCACCGTCGCCACTCACACTCTCGACGCAATCACCAAGGCAACCGGTTTCTAGGGCATGGAAGTAATTTGGCTGCGTGTGTTGTTTCAGATAGTAGGGTTTGGAAGGGTGGAACATGCAGAGATTACTACCTCGTTTGCTGCAAATCATCTCCTGCAGCTGCAATGCTGAGAAAAATAACACAATGTGAAAACAGTTCAAAGGCCTACTGAGCTTTTATATAAGCATTGTCTTTTTGAAACACATTGTTTACTTTTTTATTTTATGAAAACGAAAGTAAAAATGTCTCAAATCTTTGACTACTATTCTGCACCACCTGTAATTTGACTCTTATCAAAGATCATTTTTGTCAGTGCAAGTTTTGTTTACCTTCAGTATCTGAACTGAACACCATCACTGGAAATGTTTACCAGTTCGACTTTTCCAATCTCTTAAAGCATACAGTGTTTTGTCTAATCTACTGATTGTCATTAATGTATACTGTAGGACAGACACAATGTAGATGTATCTACAAAAGTCTCTTTGCAGTATGTTGCAAAACATTCGGAAATACGTTAATGCAGGATTGACTTTGTAAATGTGTGTCTTAGGGGTATAACGGTCTTCCTCCTGAACTGTCATGGTGCGCTGGCAGCGATTCATCACATGTGTTTAGTCTTATGTGCAGATTGAGGAATGCTAGTTTCACCTGGAACTTTAAGCTATAAAGCTGTGAGCAACGAGCAATGCTAAGACTGTCTCAAACTCACTGGCATTTGACTGCGTCTCACTATGGTAAATACGAAACACACAAAGGAGCTAGAAGACTCTCCTGCTTCTTTCAACACCAGTTGGGTGGGAAAACTTTAGTTTCTCTGTGAACTAAAACAGGAAGTGGACAGTGCTGGGGTGTCAGCATTGTATGTGCACAAACACGCAAACGTGCTAATACGTAAAAACCCTAGTGTGGTAATCATTTAAATGTACACATTAGGCAGATGCTCTCACCCAGAGTAACTTACAATTTCAATTATGTTACACAGGTAGTCAGATGTAAGTCTTACTCAAGGATTATTATTGGTTTGTTGATATTGTTATTATTGATTATTATTACTTTGTAGTTGCTCACACAGGGGCCTGAACTCCAGTCCCCTGTGGAGCTTCACCATCATTACCCACTGCACTATACCAACCAGCCAATCACTGGTGCTAAAGCCAGAAATCTCAAACTACAACCCAGGAGTCCAACCACTTATCCCTGCGTCTATATGTGACAACAGATTGGGACCAAAAACGATTATCAAAGCAACCGGCATTTACATGCTATTGGGTTGGGCCTAAAGTTTAAGTGCTGAAATATAGCCTAAGTGGAACAAATCTTTTTTTTTTGGTTATTCTATTTATGTTATACATTAAAAAGAATTATTTTTTTTTGACGAATGTGATCTATTGCCTTTTGTTTCATGTACGTTAAAATATGACCTATGTGAGAGCATATATGTTCACTGATCACAATTTACATTTTAATACTTAATACACTGCAGGCTGTACCAACTACCACATGGGAGACTATTCAACAGAATAAACTTTAACCTGCACTCTTGCCTGTTCAAAATAAATGAAAAGAAACCTAGCCTAGCCATTGAATGCGCTTATGAAATACACACAAGAACATTTGGAATTTCTTTTCCACGGAATCTGCAGAACACACAGCTATATTTGTACTTATACATGTGTTACTAAATTGTACTATGTACTCAGCAATGATAAACGTGTGTGGACAGTGCTCACAGGCACGTCATTTTCGGTTAATCCTTCATTCAGTAGACCCGGTTTCAGCAGTAGTTAAGAAACTGACCTTGAATTTGATGGCGCTTTTCCTTACTCTATATTTCAGAGATTTCCCTCTTTTCAAAATTTCAGTCTCTAAAATCGAATTTTCATACGTGTAATTGAGTGTTTGTTATAAAGAGATAAACTAGTATTGTAGGTATTGTCCTCATAATTATAATAACTAATACACACTCATATTTGTATGCACCTTCCGTCATAGTTTCTGTTTGTCAGCATTTTTATTAACGGAAGCCGATGTTTTGTCCTACGAATCATTTCTGAGAAAAGTCATAAACTCTGTTAATGTTATCTTATTCATGCAGGGCTGTGGGCCTGCGAAGTCTGTTAATAAGGGAGGAGTCGGACTTTCTGCTGCAAAGCTAACAGCTAGAAGTCTCCTCCCAGTGTCTCCTAAAGAAGGGGTTTCGCGGGAGTTTATCACCGGTGAAGTTCCGAACGGATCTGCATAGGCTCATCGCTGCTGTCTGTTGTCTAGGATACCGGAGAGGCTTCTAAAACTTTTGGTGCGTTAAACAGGAGGTGGGTGTTGTTAAAAAAAAAACCCTGAATCGGCTATAAAATGCCAGAGGCATTAATTAAAAGTAAGAGGTCATGTCCAGTAGCCCTTGACAAGTAGGAAAGGGGGGATGTCTGGACTACCACTCGAAACTTAATGAAATCTTGTTGGCTTTTAGGTTATCTATTGCACGGTTCAAAGGTCTACTAGTTTTTAGACGTTTCACAATGTCCATCTGTGTATTTTAGTCTTGTGGAGTGCGGAGAGGTGTAGGGTGTCTATATTTTGGGAGTTAAAGTTTCAGAATTAGGACATTTAGGCTTTGCGAGCCTGACCTTTTGGAGTCCACAGATGTTGCCGTGTAAACGTGTACATGTTTTGACACGAGGGACGGGGAAACTATGCGGTATTACGAGCCAACTGCACGTCGCGGGATTCCGAAAATGCGGAGCCTGCGCCGTGTTAAACATGTCTACTCTCTCGTCTCCCTCAAAGAATCTCTCTAGCATTGCCAGCGGATTCGCACGTGGAGAAATGTCCGAGAATGAAGTACTCTCCCGGCGGCAGAAGGTGCTGACCATCGACACCATGAATACCAACATAAAGAATGTCGAGTACGCTGTACGCGGACCTGTTGTGCATCGCGCCGTGCAGATAGAAAAAGAGCTGAAAGAGGTATGGTATTACCTGTAGCTTGCTTGTAAAATTAATTAATTGTTGCCCATAGAAAACAATAAAAACACCTGAAAGTATATTGGTTTTTCAGGTAAATTACATGTCAGCAAAATTCTGCAAAGTTCTGGATTTTTATGGTGGATGTGTAGAAATCTGGAATTTCTACTCATCCAAGCTACAAGCATAAAATAAATAAACTGCCATTACAATACAAATGTTAAAACAACTAGAACAAAAAGACGTTACCAAGTACGCACTAGGTGAACGTCCAGCACAGGGGAACGAGCAGTTCAGAACTGAGCCCTGCTGTGGGCTTTCTTGCTTGAATCATGACTGTGTCTGTCTAGGGACCTAAGCGTGTAGAAGCTCTCTTCACTGAACACACAGGTGGTTTGTGCGACATGGCATTCGTGACTCCCAGCATCCTCCATAATCCGTGCAAACCCTGGGAAGACACTCTTGCACCTTTTTTATACAAAGAGACGCCTTTCTCAACGGCCTAACAGTGGCAACTTGGCAGTGTTGGGGCTTGGACTATTTGTGTGCCTTAACCACTGAGCTTCCACTGCATTTCTGACATGGTAGGTCACATGATCATGCCAGCGTGTGAGGGTGCCAGGCTGGACCCCATAGGCTTGTTTTAGTTAGGTTGCGGATTTTAAACACTGCGCTGTGTCTGTCCGAAGAAAATCTGCTTCTGGCTATCTCGTGAGTTCCGTTTATTTCAGTCTGAGTATCATATGCTTCGATCATTTCCGGCAGCAGTTAAAGTTATGTGACTAACAGCACCACCTACACGCCTCCATAAGAAATCCACGATTGGTTATATATATTTTTTTTTACCTGTCCTTATCCTCACCATTACTTTATGTGGCCATCGGCCAGTTTCTGGGGTTTTATTGTTCCTTGGGGAGTAAACCAGAACTCTCTGGTCTGCTGCCACGCCCAAATCTCAAAGTCTGACGGTCAATCATTCTTGGATGCCATTGCTCAACAGAATGGGCTGTTTGCTTTAAAATGTCCTAAACCAAGTTGATATTTGATTTTCAGTAGACAGTGATTAAAATGGACCATTTGGCATGAGGTAGACTATATGAGCAAACAACTGCTGACATGCTGGTTACGTTGATGGCTTCCAGAAAATTGTGACGTAAAGACTCCAGAAAAAAAAAAACATACTCTGGTGGCTACAGTGAGAGGGAACTTTTACGCTTTCAGAGGTCTACTCCACCCCAGAGAGCCGGTTGTGCTGGACTGACCCCAAAATTCTCCAGGTACACAATGATCTGGGTTATTACAGGTGCCGTAGATGTCTCACTTTGTTCTCTCGAGGAGACAAAGCTGCAGTACAGCAGTTCAGATAACCAGATCTCTGATACAGCTTGAGATATTTAAGAGAATGGAAAAGAGGGAGCACAGGATTAAATATTCTTTTAAACTTGATTGTGTAAAACTGGTAGCGTGTGTGTACCTCATTAGTTGTGTACAGTGATGTTACACTCGTATACCACGAGTGCATACATATATATGCGTGTGTGTTTGAACACCTGAAAGCATTGTTAGGGTTGCTTTTGGTGAAGTGTACTTACCTGGGAAGTCCTGACCCTAATCTGAATTGATCACCATGGGAACAGGCAGCTTTGTTGTTTGCCCAGGCACTCTGGAAATTGGAGGCTGTGTTGGAGAGGACTATAGTGCGTGAGAGGCAGGCTGTGCTGCAAAACTGTGCTGAAACTTCACTCCCAAGAAGACCCGGAGGTGTTAGATTGACTGACATAAAATCGCAACATAGTTTCGTTGTGATTCTTTGAATCTTAGAAGATTGTATGTAGGTCCAACTGAAATGTTCAAGTCAGAGAACGAAAACTTTCTTGAAAGTGGTGAAACAAATCCACCTCACGTAAGACCACAGGGAAGGATTTTTTTCACTGAAAAAACCTGCATTTTTGCATTTTCAAATGCAAACCTGTTTTCAAGCATTTAGGTCTTATAGGTTGGGGTTTCGGTGAGAATAAAATGCACAACAAAGGTTACCTTCTCTCTCTCTCTCTCTCTCTCTCTCTCTCTCTCTCTCTCTCCTTTTATTCTGTCTCTCCGTCCTCTTTTGTCCCAACCTTGCAGATCCATTCACAGCTCCCAATCTAATTACAGTACTTAATAATACGCTTCTTAGTTAAATGGAACAAAGGACAGTTGTGTTTTTTTTTTTTTCTTTTCGATTTCCTTTCATATAGTATGACACCAGTGCAGCCACTTGTTTATTACTGGGTTTTCTTTTCAGTGCAAGTTGGGTTTTATAAATGATTTCACTGGCCATTTAGCCATATCTTAGATCTAGTTACATTATTCTTTTAAAGCATTTTTTCACATCCAATGTGAGCACTTATTTTATTCATTCACCTAGTATTACTATTTTAACCACATATTATTAGTAATAATAAAGTATTAGTATAAAGCTAATATTTAACATCACTCCTAAACAGCCATTAGACTGAGTGACCTCCATGGTTACAGTAAAATCTCTGTACAATTTTACTTAAGGTTGGTTTACCCTTGATAATAAAACCTTGATAATAGTGCTGGACTAAATGTGGTTAAATAATGTAGCAGTCTAACAAGTGTATTGTACTTTATTAATAAATGCATTTGTATTGACTCCAAAACTCTGGCTGAATAACAAAATGACAGAACGTGTTCTCAAAAATCTGCCCCTAACCTCTAACAGATCAGCTCGGCATGACTGCGGTCCTACAAAATTCAGTTTCCAACAAAACCACCCTCCATCAGATTGAACGTAACTGGAGAATACACTGTACCTAGGGGTGTTTCTCACGTCGCCCCACCTGATTGGCTGGAGCTGAGAGGCATTTCTTCGTTTAGACCAATAAGTGGAGAGTGGGTCCCTAATGGCACATGTTATTTATTCAGTGGATGGGAGGTCTGAGTAAATACAGTTGGGAGCCTCTTCTATTGGACAGCACAGTACTAGTTCTCACTGAGAGACATCTATAGCCTGTTGGGCTCATTATCTGGTCCTGTACAAACAACCTGCAGGCTTGTGCTACTGCTGCTGTTCAAATGCCAAAACAGCTGGGCATTAGCGCTTAGCCATAACCGACTACAGTGGGTCATAGTGGCTCTGCTGACATCAAAACGAATGGGGTCAGAATCTGCACGTAACTGCTTATGGAATTCTTGGCGTTTGCTTCCTGTTTATGTTTAGGAAAGTGTGTAATTTGGGAGAGGAAGGTACTTTGGAAACTAGAAGAAAAGGTACTTTGGAAACTAAAATCAAACAAAACCAAAGCTGTGTTTTGGATGCGACCAAGAATGCTCCAAAAATAGTACTGTAAAGAAAAAAATGAACAAGGCAAAAATATAGAGGCTTTGTTGTACTTTCTAGTAGTCATATAGGCATGTGTGTAGGAGGACCTTTGGTCACAAGCATTATTAGAAAACCATGAATATAATCTCCATTGTGTGGGGGTGTCGGCCAGAGCATCTCACTTGGCTTTGTTCCAGGATCTCTGTGATCTCGGCCCCTTCGTTTTCTTTGAGCTTTTTACGCTCTAATCACTTTTCTTGACCCAAATTACAAATGTTATAACACACTGTTGAACTTCAGAAATCTTTGAGAAGCTGGTATGTGATATGCAGAGTGAAATCAAAGAGTTAGAACACCTGTTTGAGCGAAAAAGTAAACACAAGGTGATATGTGTGTGTTTGTGTGTGTATTGGGGGTGGGTGGGGGGGGGATGTGGCGTGTTCGGTACTGACTGTTTGCTTTTTCTTCAGGCATGAGCAAAGGACACACAGTGTGATTAGAAGGTCAACATTTTACAACAAGCCAATGAAAATATGCATCCGTTAGCATGTACAGCAATCTTAGCATCTGAATCTCTTTGATTAACCGAGACCTGCCGCTACTAACTCTGTTTCACTTCACAGGGAGTGAAGAAGCCCTTTAACGAAGTCATCAAGGCCAACATCGGAGACGCCCACGCCATGGGCCAACAGCCAATCACCTTCTTCAGACAGGTCGTTTATACCATCTTCCACAGCTCCTAGAGCTCCACTTCACAGAGCTGAGCTAGAAGCTCCTGGAATTTATGCCTTTTTGTTATAGTTTTTCTACGTGAACTGGAGCCTGTGAAATCTGTAAAAATCAGATTTTTTTGCAAAAGGTTGCAGTACGAGGTACCAGCAGTTGTGTTCAGGGGCATTTAATTCAATGACACTGCAAGTGAAGCTGAGGCCTGTTTGCATTTCAACTCACTTGGTAAAGAGAAGGGTAAAAGTTTGAGAGACGTCTTTTTGTCCTCACTTCTGATATCTGGGAAACAAGCGTGAGGAATATATGCAAATGAGCGTGCCATTGTCCAGTTGTAGCTTTGCTACCAATTCTTTCTATGGCTTAACTTATGCCTGTCTCTTCAAGGTCTTGGCGCTCTGTTCTTATCCAGAGCTGCTGGACGATAATAAGTTTCCAGAAGATGCGAAGAACCGCGCACACCGCATTCTGAAGGCTTGTAGCGGGAGCAGTATAGGTATGCTGTGTGTGTGTGTGTGTGTTTGTTTTGTGATATTGTGGGGACAGTAGAATTGATTCATGTTTGGTTAGGAATAGATCTCCTGGCCTTTACTCTCACCGTTGACCTTCACATTTTCTGTTTGCTTATTTGTTTGTGTATGCATGCATCTATGTATGTATGTTTAGGTGCATACACGGCTAGTCAAGGCATTGAATGTGTGAGACAAGACGTCGCTCGCTACATCGAGCGTCGGGATGGTGGTGTACCATGTGACCCAGACAACATCTACCTGACAGCGGGGGCTAGTGATGGCATAGTGGTAGGTCTTCAGAATCCCAGCAGGTCAAGTTCGGAAGGTGTTCCACACACTTTCATGCCAGTGTGTTCCTCTCGACAGTGGGAGACAAACTCCCAGCCATACTGTGGCTATATTTTTGGCAGCAATGGTGTAAACTAGCTAATTATTCAAAACAAAATACATAATTTATGCTGTTAGAAGTAATTTAACAGTAATTACACAAAATGGATTATAACTGTCATGGTACTATATTTCCAGGAAAGGTGCTGTATTCCAAGGCAAATTGGTGGGTTTTCCACCCACATCTTTCCACTGTAGTCGGTCACTCTCCATTACAAGAAAGGAGAAGAGAGAGTGTTTCTAAAAAAATGAGGAAGAATTGAGCAAACTCACTAAATAATGTATTTGTTTAGTGAGTTTGTTTAGGGTAAGGAAGTACAGCTTGTTTGGGGGACCTACTAGGAACTGACTGGAGGTTTCTCTGTTTTTTCTGTCTTTTTGTCTGTATCTTTTCTCTCTGTCTTCCCACTTTCTTTTTTTTCTATTTCTTCCTTTCTTCCTCTCACCACTCTTTCTCTGTCATCCTTTACTATCTCTCTATCTTCCTTCTGACTCCCCTACATGCACTCACCCACACACACTCTCTCTCTCTCAGACTATGCTGAAGTTGCTCACCACAGGAGAAGGTCGTTCCCGTACTGGAGTGATGATCTCCATCCCCCAGTACCCTCTCTACTCTGCCGCCATCGCTGAGCTTGGCGTCGTGCAGATCAACTACTACCTGAATGAGGACAAGTGCTGGAGTCTGGACATCACCGAGTTGCAGTGCTCTCTGCAGGCCGCCAGGGAGTACTGCAACCCCCGGGTCCTCTGCATCATCAATCCAGGAAACCCCACAGGTGCTCATGATAACTGTTGACATGTCTAACCCTTAAGATTTGTTCACCATCACCCTAAGAATGACCTAATGTAAATGGCCAGTACTAAAAGATACATAATTTCTTAATCGAAAGCTACATAAAAAAAAAAAAGGAAGTGAAATCGATTTTTTCCCACTGAAACACACCGACTCAAAGCACAGTCTGATGTTTGTTTTTATAAAATTCACCCACTTGCTCGCTAGGATGACAGAATCTTACATCTTACATCCTGTGGTATCACTTACAGACTCAGTTATTTTAGATTGTATTATTTCACTGTATGTGCTTGCAGTTCTGAGCTTTTCTAATGCCGTATAGGCCAGGTCCAGAGCAGACAATGCATCGAGGACGTTATTCGGTTCGCTGCCAAAGAGGGCCTCTTCCTCATGGCTGACGAGGTAATGTGATATTTTCAACAGAGGGCCTTTGCTTCTCTCTTCGCTTCTGCACCAGGATTTCTTCTTGTTGTTTTTTTGTTTTTGTTTTACAGCTCTCCCTTTCTAAAACTCGCAGGTGTATCAGGACAATGTGTACGCCGAGGGCTGTGAGTTCCACTCCTTTAAGAAGGTCTTATATGAAATGGGCCCACAATACTCCAACACAGTGGAACTGGCGTCGTTCCATTCCACCTCCAAGTGCTACATGGGAGAGTGAGTATGTTTTTTTTTTTTTTTTTTTTTTTTTACAGAGAGACATTTGTCAGCACAGCAGGGCCACTGCTACTTCCTGAAGAACCTTCAGAAAAGGAAGCGGAAAAAATTCAACTGACATGCTTCAGCCTTTAAGCGGGGTAAAGGACGTACTGATGTTTCTCCAGTGCAGAGATCCTTGACTCATAATGGTCAACGGGCATTAGGACGGGCATTTCTTCCTAAAACAGTCCCATGTTTTCGGTTTAAACTGAGTTCAGTTTAAGCTAACACTGCAACGCTGACCTTATTCACTCTTGTTCACATGTTCACGCCCACTCACCCACCCACCCACACGTGCGCACGCTGTGCCAGGTGTGGCATGCGAGGTGGGTATATGGAGGTGATTAACATGGACCCTGAGGTGAAGGCTCAGCTCACTAAGCTGGTGTCGATTCGTCTGTGCCCGCCGGTGCCCGGCCAAGCTCTCATGGCCCTGGTGACCAACACCCCCCAGAGTGGAGAACCATCACATGCCCAGTTTGTTAAGGTGCAGTACTCCTCCTCCTCTCCTTTGAAAGTCATCAAAACATTCCCTTTTTCTATCACTGTAGTCCCTTGATACAGAGGTCAATGGGGCACTGAGGGTCATATAGCAGAAGGAAAAGACCAGTAGACCAGTTTCCTGTTGACGACAGGAAAGTTGAGGCACTTAAAGCTTTGCAAAATACTAGCAGGTGTCAGTGAAGTCAGTATCCCAAGTTCCCTGCAAAAGAACAGCGAGCAACAAACACTCATACAGCAAAGCTGCAGAGTGTTATCTCTCCTTCCAGAAGGCACATGTCCACGGTGTGTGGAGCGCGTTTTTGGTAGGCGGTGCCGGAGATGACGGCTGTCGCGGTCGCTGCTCTTTCCCACGTTGACTGGAAGGACTCAGCTAGCGTTTCACGGCACTCCTTTGTCATGTTTTGCAGTCGTCTCTCGCTCCCGCCTTCGCTGTTGTCAGGGCGATGCAGACACTCTTTGAACCTTTTCATAGATTGTCACTGCTCATAGAGAGCAGACTAGCTGTCTAAAGTGAAGTGTATTTTCCCTGTTTTCATTGTGATACAGGAAGTCCCCCCAATGGGCTTATAAGTTACATTATTCTTCTCCATTTCCATGCTGCCATAGGTAGGATAATAAACTCATGATCCTAATAGACATGCAATATAGTTCTGTATTTTTTACAGTGATCTGGGTTAGTAAAAGCTCATTGGTCCATTAAAAAAACAGACTGGGAAAGGCACAAACAATAAAGGTGCATGAATGTTCAAGCTGGAATCCATTTCCAAAATGAACCTGCAGATCAGTGTGCCTTGCTTTGTGTAATTTCTGCCTCTTCTGCGAAGTACGCTGGCTTTCGAGTGGCGGGCTACACCCTCGGTGCCTACGTCAGCACCCTCCAACCTTGCTCTTCCTCCGTCCGCAGGAACGGACAGCCACGCTGGGCGACCTGGCGCTGAAGGCCAAGCTTACGGAGGAGATCCTGAACACGGTGCCAGGGATCAGGTGCAACCCAGTGCAGGGGGCGATGTACTCTTTCCCACAGATCACCCTGCCTGACCGGGCAATACAAGAGGCCAAGGTCCGCACCGTCCTCTCCAGCCATCTGCTCACTGCTTCTTGATGCTGTTCGACGGGTTACATATGTCGTGTTTGTGTGCGTGTTTGTGTGCGTGTGTGTGTGTGTGTGTGTGTGTGTGTGTGTGTGTGTGTGTGTGTGCAGGAGAAGGATCAAGATCCAGATATGTTCTACTGTATGAAGCTCTTAGAGGAGACAGGAATCTGCCTGGTCCCTGGCAGTGGATTTGGTCAAAAAGAGGGAACCTATCACTTCCGGTACGTTTCTGACCCAAAGGCACATCTTAGAGGAAGGTCATGGAACATCTGGATGAGTCCTCACAAGGAGTTTGGAACTACCTTTGCTCGTGCATACAGAGTTAAACTCTAGGACAGTAGAGTGATAGTCTTAACCGAATGTTCCTGTAATTTTCATAGCTTCCACTAGATGGCAGTATATATACCCTCGTTAATTTTTTTTTACATATCTTCTTACACTTCATTCTCAACTGGGAAAAACATTCTTATTTTCTTCTCTTCAAATCTTTTTTCTTTTCAGGATGACCATCCTACCACCTGCTGACAAACTGAAGAGTATGCTCTACAAAATAAAGGAGTTCCATCAGCAATTTACCAAGCATTACTCCTAGCCACACCCAATCAGCTCCACGCACCAATCACTTTCTTTCTCCACATGGTCAGTCAAGGTGGAAGCAGTTTCTCACTTTGTGTCTTATCCAGTGTCAGTCAGAATCAGACAAATGGATTGCTGGACTTACATTCCATTTTCATGAAATAGTTTTTGCCATATGCATAGTTACTGAAGTCTAACATGAAATAATATATATAGAATGCTAAACTTGTGTGTGTGCGTGTGTGTGTGTGTGTGAGAGAGAGAGAGAGAGAGAGAGGGAACTAGTATGTGTGTGTAGTTCAGCGGTTGAGGCACTCAACTAGTAATTGGAAGATTACTGGTTCAGCACCCCAACCTACCCCCCCCCCCACCTCCTCCCGCCAGGATGCAGCTGTTTGGCCCCTGAATAAGGCTGTTTGGCCCCTGAATAAGGCTGTTTGGCCCCTGAATAAGGCTGTTTGGCCCCTTACCCCTCAACTGCTCAAGATGTATCCGGTCATGATTGTTAGTCACTTTGGATAAAAGCTGAGTGCTGTAATTACCATAGCAAAGCTAATCATATAGTGAGCAAAAAAGTTTTGCAATGTATAATTAGAATGTGATCTGTCATGTTTATATGTGTTTTAATGATTATGGTTATATTACAGCAAATGACTGCAATGCCTACTTTGTTGTCTATAGGGTTATTTCTACTTTGAGTATAACAAAAACTTGTAGCCACAAGGGGGCACCATTGCCATGACAGGATCAATATCATACTCTTGATGTGAAGGCCTCCACTTGACTACCGGTATTTGAATTTGTAAGCAGTTTGCAAGTCCGATCTATGGTGGAGTGTCCAACTATCTGTCTCTGAATCTGTCTCTCAGTGCTGTCTCTCATTCTCTCCATTTCTCTTTATCGAAGTGAATGATTTATCAACATTATTTTATACGGTAATAAACTACAGTCACTCGTAAGAAACCGCGATGGTTCCTTAAAACCTTAAATGTCCTAGGAGGAAAAATGCTAGGTTTTTGTATCAAACTCTTCGATTACTAATTACAAATGAACGCGTCAAAATTCCTTTATATTTCTCATAAATAGTATCCAGGTCTATCCAGTTGGGAAAAGCTTCTATAGTGAAAATCAAGGCTTACTTTGAAATGTCAGAAACCTTCATAGCGACTTTATAATACGTCTTTTCGAGTTTTAAATCGACGAAGGTTTGTGTCTGTTTTGCCACTACGACCTCTGTCAACTCGAATTATCCGCAAAGAAACTGAAGCGTCTCCTTAATTAAGCTGCGTCTTGTTCATTCTCCCGTTGCCTCTCGGCATCCGCGCACAAGACGACGCCGAAACGGCCAAACCCCTCCTTCTTGCCCCGCTTGGATTGATCGTGGTGCGCTTGTTTTAACGAGGAGTGACAGCGGAGGCAGAGATCTAATCTCGCAGTAGCTCGTCCAGGAACGTCGCGCGATTAGACGATCCGTGTGTTCCGCCCCGCTCAATTCAATCTTCTGACAGACTGCTTTGTCTCTCGTCGGTTTAATTTTCCAGGTAGTTTTAGCGAGATGAAACAAAAGATTTTTTTTTATAGTAAAGTTAACATAAACGCAGGAATGAAAAGAAACCCAGAATGTCGACGTTCAAAATGTAGTCTGTTGTAATCGGAGATGGCCTAGATTTGTCACATACGGATCTGATAAAAAAAAAAAAAAAAACTGTTACAATAACAACTGTTGAACCCATGGCGAGATACTGAATAGTGTACAGCGTTATACTGTGATTTAACACACCGAATTAATCCTGGAGCGTATGTTCAAGTGCTGAATACTTCATGAACCCAAACGCTGTACAAGTAACTGTAAAAGAATTGAAAACCATACAGATGGCTTTGTTCATTTTGCTGACGTGTACAGCTAAACCTTTTACCTGCCACCACATACATTGTATGCAAGGGCGCATCTCACTATGTTCATAACTACACGATGAAGAAATCCATAATTCCCAGTTTTGTACTAAAACAATATTTAAAAACCAGAAAAATGTTTTAAATATGGGACCACACACACACACACACACACACACACACACAC
>JAOYMR010000003.1:4017709-4030315 GCA_025802075.1 Tenebrosternarchus preto
TAAAACAATATTTAAAAACCAGAAAAATGTTTTAAATATGGGACCACACACACACACACACACACACACACACACACTGTATAGTTTTTAGTTCTTTATACCTTCTATCATCCATTTGATTTTCTGTTACATTTTTGGCTCTCTTGCCTCATATTCCATTCTGTGAGTGCATTACATTACAATTAAGCCCTGGGTCTCCTGACACCATTACGAGAGCGAATGTTCAACCAGTAGTCGGGGAAAAGCTGACTGCCAATCAGTGACTCCATTGTTCTCTGCATCTCACGCCTTGAACTCGGCCCTTCGCTCTTCGGCGCGTGGTTTGATGTTTGTCGCTCCTCCTCTCAAACGTACGCTGCAATTTGGATGCAGCGCGTGTCAGCCACGACGTGCTGTCGACAGCATTTCGCTTGATTGGGCTTGGATACCAAAGGCGTCCACCTGAGCTCAAAATAGAGCACGTGCCCAGGTAGGGGCAGGCACTGAGATGCTGTACATCATCAGATGGTTCATCAGATGGTGAGCGAAAACAATGTAACACATGCTGGTTATACAACATGTTAAAAGTGTCCTAAAATGTTTGAAGCGACCTTGGTTTTACAGCAGCTTCACTCTATATGAGATATGATTCCACAGAGCGAACCCTCGCAGATGCTTCCAGAACTTTCTGCTCTTCCATGAGCCAGAAAGTTCTTGACTCTTGTTGTTTGTGAGTGATGACAGTGAAGATATTGGAGCTTCAGAACATGTTCCATGAAGTTTTATACAAAACTGGCCTTGGCATTTAGAGACATGAACTGGGGGAAAAATCTCTGTGTCACAGCTTCACGGAAAACCAAGGAACAAACTCATCCTGGCATGTACCTTTGAGAAGAACCACTTTTGTTTTGTTAGTTTGCTATCAGCAAGTCAGCGATCATGCACCACATGCATGCCTCACGCATGTTTTCCCATCATGCTGTCTCTGAGGCCCCCCCGGCACTCTGCCTAGATTACTAATGCCTCCCCTCTGCCACGGACTGGTACATCGGCAGAAGGGGAGAGACATGGCATGGGCTGTTGCCAGTCCTGAGGAGTTCACACCCAGCAGGGATTTTGTGATCATGCGCACCTATTACATAAGGATCCGGTGGGCATGGAGATGACCTGAGCCCTGCAGCACTGGTCAGCAACACCTTGGCCGTGCGATGTCTGCAACTTCGGACTGGAGAACGTTCCAGAGAGGTTGGTTGGGCACTGATTCCAGGTCAGCTTTTGTTGGTGGAAAAATGCACCAACAGTGCTACTTGCGGGAGATCCCTGACCAACGCCCTAAAGCCCGAGGACACCTGCTTATTGATGCATTCAGTGACAGACACCTAAACCCACGTATGTGGCGTCTGTTGAAGGGGCAGGGGGTAGAAAACCTCCCGAAATGGTGCACAGGTGTTATCACAACCTGAGTGTTGGTCTAGGCTATTTTTGTAACATGTTTACAGGGCCTTTTAAAAGCTGTTTTTAACACAGAGCTTTAGTGATAATAGTAGACGTGTGATTCTCATTTCCAGAGTCCAACTAAATGAGCAGGAGAAGTAAAATCAAGGATCATGAAGAAGAGCTCGTGCACAGAAACAGAGACAGAGGTCATGGTCTTACAAGAGCCCCCCCCCTGCTCCCAGACATTCCTGCATATACACAACAACAATCAATAGCCAACAACCACAATTAAAATACTTGTGATTCAATAGCAATAATTTACAGAAAATATCTGAAGCTCAGAGACAAACGATCCTTCTTACCTGATTTCTACATTGTGCAATATTAAACCACTACCATTCTGTCTATTAATACTGTAATAACCATAACCTCCTCAAGGTACTACCTCCTTCTCACAGGCTTCATCAGTCTGGTCCGTCTTAGAAATTAAGCTTGAACTTATAACAAATGCCAGAAATGCAGCACCCTGAGATAATAAATCTTATGCTTAAAGGTTTCCTATACACTCACTATTTGCCTGTTGTCTTAGAAATGCACCCTGTAATCAATCGATCCCAGAGCACTTCCAAAATTCCACTAAGTGGAATCAAATAGCCAAATTTGTTAACCGTATGTTAAAGGACAAAGCCTTCGCGAAAGGGCTGGAACATGATCCTGGAAACGTGAGATTTCATTCGCCCTCATCCAGATGTAATCTGGTGCATTTAGGGAGTCAGCTCACGTGCATGTTTTGGGGAGGCGTCTCACGTGAGTGGTTTGGGGAGGCGGCTCGCACGTGTGCCTTGGGGAAACGGCTCACGTGCGTATTTTGCAAGGTTTTGTTCATGCAGCCACATGCGCCGTGTGGTTTTTCATGGTTACATAAACGCTGAAACTCATCCCTCGGCAGGAGTGAGTGGGGGCCCGGTAGGATGACATGCTTTGAGGGGGAGACGGCGTGGTCACACCTACTCTTCCTCCGGTTTAATCTGCGGCTCGAGCAAAGCGTGAGGAGTTTGTGCTTCAGCAGGAATCTGCTCATCAGGAAGCAGCGGGTGAGCAGGAGGCGACGAACCACAACGAATGTCTCCCATTGAAAAAAAAAAAAGATAAACCATAGCGCCAAAGACAGTCCACACTATCTAGCGACAGATTGAATTCTTGCTTGGTGCCATGTTTGGAGAAACTTAAAAAAGATATCCAAATGTATGATAATGATATCCAAATGTATGCCCATAATGTAGCTCAGTTATTTCTAAATTCTTGGGGGTTTTGGCCTAGGGATGGCCCTATAGTTTTTCTTAAAGGGGTCCAAGAGCAAATAACACATTCAGTCTCATTCCCCTGTTTGAAAACTGCACTATTTGTCTGTCAGCTGTTGGCAGCTCTTTCCAAAGTATATATTCTGTTTACAGACTTCACCATGCATATTTCATGAGTGAACCCTTAAAACTGGCAAATGGACTGCAGATTGATAGTGCAGTGTCTGAACACATTAACATAACTGAAAAAAAACCATAGGTTGATGTTTGACCTCATTACTGAGAGTTTTGCTACCATGTTTTATTCAAGTCCATAAGCTGCATGCTATTTTCAAACAAGTAACTGAAAGGCCTGATCTGCTGTCCCTCTATGTGTTAGACGACCAAGCAGCTTCATCTTTTAATTACCAAAAACAAAGACGTACAATAACATTAACTACGCTGTGTGTTTACGTGGAGGGATTCAGTATGCTATGAGGAGAACCCAAATCGCACAGCCTCGCAGCTTCCACACTGGTGCTGGATGCTGATTCTGGATTATTTCAAGTGTACTCTTGATTCCGAGATAATCTCAACCCACAGCCAGGCACGCAGGAAACACCTAGTATGGTAAACTGTGTCCGACCATCTGAAAAGGCCCCACCACTGAGAGTATCCATGGGACTTTTATTTTGGCGTAAAGCTAATGCGACCTAAATGTTGTCACTGTCATGGCCTGGCCTTCATTCATTTCATAAGACAGTTGGTCCTACAGTCACACTGAACCCACCTATCAAATTCCTTTCTGATCTATATATGCTGTGACTCCAGCAGTTTCTCCAGCTGATGGATTTGGCCCCCAGTTCCACTGCTCAACCAGCCCTGAATCTGCCTGCATGCAGTAAATGCAACCCAGGAATGAACCAACTGTAATTCGTGTGTTGAACCAAAACCTGCACACACCACTACTTCCCCATGTCTTACTCAGTTAAACAGCTGATAGTCAGAAGTGGGCGAGAAGAAAGCAGGGTAAATATATTGAATAATTAAATTGTTAAATATAATTATTAAATTTGCATTTAATATGTTAAATATTATTGAATTATTAATATGTAAGTACTAAGTAAATGCTACTCCAAAGTCCAATATAAAAAAAACCCACTCATGATGATTAGTAGTGTTATGGGTTTTAACATTACACTATGGATGAAATCTTCCTTTAAGGGATTGTATGAATACATGAAACATGGACATGGTAGTGGCTTTGCAGGTGCTGAGCTGGATTTGTCAAGCCCAGTGCATCAATGTGACTGCTGGGATAGGACTGGACCACCACCCAAACATAACCAGCCACCAGCGGTCAGGGGCTGATCACCACGCAACAGGTGCGCCGGTGTGCCATCCAAACATCTCCGAAGTGAAGGAGTTCTCAGAGGCCTGGCTGGAGCATCTGAAGATGCTGTGTGACTCATGATCGCCGCTGACCGTCCAATCGCACTGAGTAAGAGACGTCGCGTGCCAGCTGGATGGAAGGAGCCCAGGCAACAAGTGAGCACTGACTCAGAGCAGACACTCGTGCCTGGGCTTGTGGGTGTGGGTTTAATTGGGTGGGCATTCATGTCACTCTCATGCCATAATTTGCAACAACTTTCCTCACAGGATTTGAATGTGTGCTGCACTGCATTTGGCTGCTTTCAATATACTAACGGGGACAAAGAAATAAAAGCTTTACTGATTTGATACCAATCGCTTTGAAAGTCCATTACATGTTTAACAAAGCATGTAATTAGCCACCATAACTATCAGTAGTTACTCTTCTTACTCTTTGGGTCTTCTCTGTGTTTATGCAATGGAGTGGCTCTGTTGTAACCTCTCTTTTGGCTCCTGTCTTAGTTTATTATCAGAGGGGAGAAATTCTGGCTCTTTCTGGATGTGCAGCATTGCCTGGGGGATCATTTTGAATTCCCCATGGGTTTGACTTCAAATTATTCAAGTCTCAAGCTGCAGATTCCAGTGTGTTGGTTTTAATACATATGCAGTAGTAACTGACTACTGCTTACTATGAAGCAAAAATGTATCGTAAAAATGGTAAAATGCATGAACACCACTAAATAATTAAAAGTGTACAAATATTAAATAAAATGTAAAATACAGAGCTTTTTTTTTTAGGGTGAGAACTATATATATTCCTTAATATAGGAAGTTACTCAGTTCGTTAACTTGAGATGCATCACTTCAAGATTACTGTCGAGCTGTTGGCAAAACAAGCTAGCTCTCTCTCTCTCTCTCTCTCTCTCTCTCTCTCTCTCTCTCCTGCCCTCACTCTTTCTCTCTCTCTCTCTCTCTCTCTCTCTCTCTCTCTCTCTCTCTCTCTCTCTCTCTTGCCCTCACTCTTTCCCCTCCCCTATTCAGGTGTGATAACAGGGATGTATTCTTCTGCGTAATTTCGCGCTCTCCTGTTCAGCGCTCATCCATAACTCTCCTTTGTCCTCTCTCCAGACTTAAGGTGCGCGCCGAACCAACGACCACACAGTACTAACTGAAAAGCATAAGTTTGATTAACTAATTATACTAATTAGTTGTGGTTGAAACTAAATAATTTTCCTCGGGGTACAGATAAAACGATTCTCGATTGAGGCGTTTGACTCTGTAGCAAAATTGCGGGCAAAACGAGGCACGAGGAGCGCCCAGTGCTGACACGGCTTAGCGTCAGGACGCGTGTGATTGCAACTGGCGTGCTCGGTGTTGTCATGGTGCTGGTGTTGGTGATTTTGATCCCGGTCTTGGTCAACGCGGCAGGAATGGATGCGCGCTACGAGATGCTCGGCGCCTGTCGGATGGTTTGTGATCCCTACGGGACCAAGTCTCCAGTTTCCGCCACAGGAGACGTCCGTGACAATCGCTTGGTTCAGTCCCCGACCACGTTTATTCGTGGTCCAAAGGGGGAACCTGGGCGCACAGGACGCGTTGGACCACGAGGTCTGCCTGGTCCCCCAGGCCCGCCAGGGAAAGTAGGAGAACCTGGACCACCCGGTTTGCCAGGACCGCCAGGAACGAGTGGAGTAACTGGTGTCATAAGTGCAGCTACATACAACACTATCCCTAAAATCGCATTCTACGCCGGACTCAAAAAACAGCACGAGGGATACGAGGTGCTGAAATTCGATGATGTGGTTACCAACTTGGGTAACCATTACGACCCATCGACAGGAAAATTTACATGTTCCATCCCGGGAATCTATTTCTTCGTATACCACGTGTTAATGAGAGGAGGCGACGGGACCAGCATGTGGGCTGATCTGTGCAAAAATAACCAGGTAATTGTGTTTCTGCGATGGGCACGGAGTGTTTATATTTACAGTCAGTCACATATAAAAAATACATATATATTTGGCGTGATCATATGCATATGACTCGTAGAATATGTGAAGCTTTGAACGTAAGCAAAGACTTTAATGTTTGATACATTCCGAATCTGTTTACATTTGCTTTTCCAAGGTGCGGGCAAGCGCAATTGCGCAGGACGCAGATCAGAACTACGACTATGCCAGTAACAGCGTTGTATTACACTTGGAGCCTGGCGACGAAATCTACATCAAGTTGGACGGGGGCAAGGCACATGGCGGAAACAACAACAAATACAGCACGTTCTCAGGTTTTATGATTTATGCCGATTAACGCGTGCCGAGACTTTTCGCTCACGTGAATGTCTGATGTTCATAATCCCCGCCTTCTCACGCGTTAAATGGGAAACATGTGAAAGAACAACAGACCTATATACTAAAAACTAAACGTTGCCATCTGTAGAGCTGGCGAAAATGGTTACGAGATCTTAAAAACTTTGTGAAACCCCTCTACACCATCTCGTGAACATTAACTTGGAAATGATAAGCGACAATGATTTAACAAAGGGATGACATGAAGTTGGAACCAACAATCTTACGCATGTGACTAATTCACACCCGCATATTAGATTTTAGGCAAATCACTGTGACGTGCACGAAAAAGGTAAACCGTTTGCCATTCGATGTTGTTGTTGACCAGTTTTAAGCCTGTTGTGTTTATTCTAACAACCATATCTTAAACTCGGATCTAGGGTAGACACTGTTATTAATGACTACATTAATGGTTATCATGGACACTGATATTTGGTTGCAGTGCTGCGGTATGTTTGTTTTGTTTTAAATTTTACTCTAAAATATGTCAAGCACACAAAATAAAAGCATCTTCAGATTAAAAAAAAACTCACACTAAGCTTGATATGATTTTATTGAACTGCATAGATTTGTAATGAGCAAAGAAACAATTACATCTCACATTCTTATTTATACTAGAATTAATGTTTTTGCTACATCCTTGAAAGATCACTATATATCTATAATATATTCTAAAATAAATGAGGTACATGAGATCAGTGAAAGGTTAATGGCAGTTAACAGGGAGACTTGGAACAGGTTGAAATTCAACCATTTGAAGCAAGTCTAGTTAATACAACAACAACAACAACAATAATAATAATTAGTATTGTTATTAACATAATACAACAATAATTATTAGTAGTAGTAGTGGTAATAACAGTTTTTTTTTTATGTTAACAGTTGTCATGACAACCAATAAACTCGAGCAACTCTCACCATAAAAAGGTGTTATCGAAAACACAGCAGACGCTTTGATCTTATATGTGACGAGAGCTCGGGGCAGTTCATTGCTAATTCTCTCTGCACAAGTCCTCTCTGATTTTGCACTGTGAAAGAGGAGATATTTAATGTAACAATAACAACAACGACAATGACGATTAATCATAGACAACAGATGTTTTTAATTTCAAGTCGTTGAGAGAAGCAACCTGTTCCGAAGAGAAACCCCAGCGTTCTCCTATTGCCTTTGAAATAAAGACTCCTCAGTGTTGGGTGTGTATACTGAATGTGGACATTGCAAGCAAATGCCTTTGTTAGCCATTAGTGGCGAACACTAAATTGTTACAAAATGTTTATAGGCTCCTTGGCTAAAAAGTTAAGCAACTCACAAAAATTACAAGCGACATTCAATTCCCCAGTGGTTTTGTACGTGAACCCATTGCTTTGACATTAAGTGCCGTCAGAATGCATTTTAATGAAGCTTTTATCCTTGTACGAAAGAAAGTACATTTGCAGTACATTGAAGTCTAAATGTTTCTTTGACTTTAAGATCCCTATTACTTTATGTCTCATCGAGGAAGGATGATTACCGTCAGGTGTTTATGCAAAAGTGAAGGATGCCTCATTAATCTTTGTGCCTATTTGAAAATCATTAAGTTCTCTATTCAATTATAACAATTCTGGTCTATTGAAATTAGGCCATTAGTTTGTGTTTCTAATTAATCACGCCTTTCTCTCATTTGTAGAACAGAACATTACACAACAACGAACTGAACCAATTGAACTGTATTGGAAGCATTTTTACACGAATTATATAACGAGCTGTATGGCGAAATCTCTACTTTGGATATACTAGATGTTCTAGACACACACTGCATGGTCAGGTGATTGCATCTTCTGCCAAGGATTGAATCACCACCCATTGCTTTTTAACTCCCCTAAGATTTTAACTGCATCAAAACAGGAAGGTTAGCACCAAAAGGTAAAAAACATAACTCTACATGATCATAGAGTCTTTGATTTAGCACATTTTACCATCTGCTCAGTATCTGCTGTATCTATTTAAAGGTTAACCAGTGCTTGGGGTTGTCTATCAATATTTTGTCAACCTGATTTTGGCTGATGCCCCTAGAAAGCATTTTTGGCACAATGTTTTTCAGGATGTGGGAGTATCCATGGCCACCATACTTGGTCAGGCGGTTCTTGGTATGGATGTCATGTGAGATGAGCACCCTGTCCTCATAGCCCTCTTTGATTAGGAACGCCAAGCTGTAAGGAGTGACACAAAACACAAACCAATTCAATCACAAACGTGCCTAAGGCAAAGGGCAATAATAACAACCATTACACGTGCTGATAAATGTGGACCATCAAAATAAGATGTTGAGAACCTTCCCAAAGTGGGTGTTTTGGAACTGCTATCCAGCCATACAACATAGCAAACCTCATTCAACCTCATTCAACCTCATTCAACCTCATTCAATCTCATTCAATCTCATTCAACCTCATTCAACCTCATGACAAGGACGCTATTTGATCCTTTCTGGTACTCACGTTTGAACCCTCTGGCTGTCACTGGGCATGTCGATCTCCAGGTTGAAAGGATAATTCAGCATCTCTGTGCCAAAGAGGTCGTATTCAAGGTAACTTCCCAGTTTTGCAAACTCCAGCAGCTCTCCATAGTCAAATATTGTCCTGAAAAGGCCAAACATCAACATTTGGGAACCAGAAACACATCAACAGAACTGAAATAAAATTGTGCTGTACTGGAGTCTTGAACTGCTTAAGTATAAACAATGTAATACCACGAAGCTCCTATGAATTTCACAAACAATTCTGAACATGTATTATGAAAGTACTATTCTGGTTCTACATAGCTTCAAACCTTTCCACGGGTGTTCCAGAGGAATTCCTCACCTGTCCAGATGAGACATAACAGTTTTGGCAATATCTCCCCCAGCCTCCTGGAGGATTCGAATCACCTCTCCGGGAGCAGCAGGGTTCCGCCCAGGGTGGATGATGACCGGACACCCGAGCTGAGTCTGAGCATGGGCAGTGGCACGCAGTACCTTCTTCTCGCTCTCAGTGATTGGCCAGCCTGTGCCAATCTCTCCAATCACGCCGCAACGAATATCTGTACCGTCCGCTCCATGCAGGACCTCACTTACGATGATATCTGTAAGCTTTTGTTTGGGGGATAAATATGCAACATTAATTGCGTAAAACCTGACTGAAGACAGAGAGGTGGGGAAAAAAAAGATTCTAGACAAGTGACGTGGCTACCGGGTGTAGGAAGCACGTGCCTACATGTTTACATGAAAGAAAAACATGTAAATGGTCCCTTCATGACCCTTTGGTGCAATCACAGCAACAGGTGCGCACACACCTTTTCAACCGTCATCTTCCTGGTTTCATCCGAGTGAGTGACATCCACGTAGTATCCGGCTCCCGCCACAATGTGCACCCCCGTGTCCTTGGCCAGCTGCAGTAACACAGGCAGGTCCCGGGATATGCCGGTGGTGGTGTTCTCCACGATAGTGCCCCCCCCTGCCTTCCTGTAGCAGAGCAGCTCCTCCCGCACCGCCTGCGTCTCCTGGCACAGCAGCAGGTTCTCGTGGTGGCTGTACATGTTCTGCTGGAGCCAGTGACGGTTTTTCAGCTCGATGGACGCAGAGGCGGAAGCCTCCTCGCCCGGGGCAGGTGGGCAGTAGCAGCAGTCAAAGGTCATGGTCAGGTGCTCGTGGGTCATAGTACGACCCAGCTGCTCCGGTTTGACTGGACCCAGCACGGTCTGAACCTTTCCACTCAGGGAAGACATGGCTGGAAAAGTAAGCAAAGAGTGGAGCTTGCTCAGCACCAAGCTTGATAGATTTTGACCCGTTAATGAATAATCTGATTTTGCATTATATTTTAACCAGGATGACAGTATCCTGCACAGATTAGTGTTGCTCTGTCATTTTAAACAGTCACCAATTCAGGACTCTTCGTGAACTTTGAACTAACTCGTGTCTTCTTGCATGAGTTATTCTTACAGCAATAGAATTCCGCTGAAATTCGATTTCAGCAGGAAAAGGGTGCATTGTAATGGGAAAAGTTGCATATTTAATTTATTTATTTTCAATTACTAACATCAGAACGCACAATGAATTAGTTACTCAAATTAAAAAATATATATTAACAGACGCAAGAAGCCTACATTATTTTTAGCTATAATTCAGACCAGATAGCTAGCCAACTATGAAATCGACGCTGAAATTAAAATGGCTCTTAAACGTTTGTAGACCTAAAACTGCATAAGCCTTTGCTTTAATTAGGCTCAAACAACCAATAGCCTACATCTGAAACCAAATTCATTTTGTGCAAATTATCACATCGAAAACCATATCGCGAAACAATGCCATAAACAGGGACAACGAACCTGCAGAAAACTGCTGTTTCTTGTCCTCGATTTACGGAACAACCGGAAGACCAACTCCTGCAGTGAGCAAGCAACAAGTTGTGAGATTTCAAAGTATCTCGAGATTTCCATGTACAACCATATAAGGTAAGTGTTTGTTGGTTGGGCAAGACACATCTATTTACCACTGCTCATGACTAAACGTCTAGCTCATTCAAATATAACAGTCAATCTATCTGGATTACAAATAATATGTGTACACTAAACTAATTAGACAAATTAATGAATCAATAAATTGATTAATTAATCGGCGACCTATTGTCAAGGAGCTAATTAAGCTAGAGAAACAGAGGGGTTTCTACGTGCGATTGTGATATACCGAGTAATCACAGGTCCCTGTTGAGTTATCTGACCAGCAATGTGGTTTGCTCCATGTATAAAATTAGCAGGGAACAGAACAAGAATGAATCTATTCATTGTCGATGCCCTGCAAATTGTGCGAGGCAGCTTCAATTCTCTTCTTAATGGACATAAAATAAGCCTTCACTCCCTATCAGTTCAGTGACGACAAAGTACCCATCCAGTGGACTTTCACCTTTTGACTTTTTCACAGTATATCAAAGTGGAAGAACCTTTCATTTGGTTTTTATTCATTTTCCTTTCTATCAGTGATGATCAGATTAAGTAAAGTCTTGTGGTAAAATTCACTCTTAATTATCATCTGTGTAGAAGGTTCTTTTGTATTCCCACACTGGCCATGAACTCTGCAGAAAACATGCCCTTGAAGTTTAGTTTGGGCTTGTAGTATAAAACGTAGGAAGCTTTAATTAGGTCACCCCAGCAGGACCAGCCGTATCACGATCTTGCTCTAGCAGATGTTTGTTAGTGATGAGTGGGCAGTAGCTGCTGTTCGCTTTCAGCTTGTGAGACTGAATTTGGTGCCTTTGCTGCACAAGATGTAACAGTAGTAATAAGTTCACAGGGTGTGAGTGGAATTTAGATCTGCCTTGCTATATTCACAGATGTCATCAGCTGCTGGTATTGTTTTTGGTTTGTTTTTTTGCTGTGGTACAAAACCTAGAAAATCATTGTTGATCAAAATCAAAGTTGTTGCTGTTTTCAATAACAAAATCTTGATCTGATTAGTCTTGCTAATCTCAGTTCAATAAAGATTCAAATTAAATGGCAAGTCAAGGTTATGATTGGATACAGTTGATTTACCCAAACTTTGCAAGGCACTAAGGCTTCAGGTGCAAAACAGCTCAGGGTAAAATCTCCACCTCAGCTGGCCGAACTTGGAGACACTCAGCTCTGTTTACAGAGAGTCAAAGATGTCATGAATGTGACCGAGATGATGGCCGGGCTTGTGGTTCTGTCATAAGCACATGGTTCGTTTTGTGAGGAAAACGTGAATTCATTGTGTATGTGTGTGTGTGTGTGATGGATGCGTTCGCCAGGGAATGAGATCATGCCTAAAGTGCCTGAACCAGATGCCTCCACGCAAGAACCAGAGGCTCTCACCCATGCTGCTGTAGGCACATGTCTGAGCCAGAGCAGAAAGGAGAACAGAATGATGGAGTGTGACAACAAACACATTAGGTGAAGCAATTGAATCTGGCCCTTGTAAGCAACCCTAGGACACTTTCCAGTCACAGCAAGTTATACAAACGCGTGATAACGATTTACCATTGTGTAAGCACAACTGATTCAGGTGATTTAGGGTGGAAGAACAGAAAAAGCAGAGGTGGACATTCCAGGTTCAGAAAGTAAAAGTCCTCACCAGGATTTTGCTCAAGCATATCCTAGATTACATTGATTCCATGAACTAATTTTACCTGCAGCCTTGCGCTAATTAGATCATCTAGGAAGCTTGAGC
>JAOYMR010000003.1:4060199-4071202 GCA_025802075.1 Tenebrosternarchus preto
ATGCACAGACAGTGAGTAGTGGGAATACGAGTCATCTGTCAATAAGAACACACACACACACACACACACACACACACCCGGGGTAGGGTTGTTAAAGAAGGGGTGGGGGTGGCAAAACATAGGAGCTCTCTTCATCCTGATGAACAATCCGTTGTGTCCTTCTTCCAGTGGGAAGCAACCACAAGGCTGAACTGCTGACATCCACATCTCCCGCCCATGGTACATTTTAGAGGTACTGTGAGTCGGCGAAGAGTCACCGTCAAAGATGGACGATCGTGTCGAGCTAAAGAATCGAGGCTGTGTCCAAAACTGTTCGCCTAACCAGCTTCCAGAGCACTGCAGTGGATGCACAGAACTTCATCACTTCTCACTAGCACTCTGTCTCACTCACACACACACACACACACACACATACACCCCACTCTCTGAAGAGCCAAATGTCCTGATTTATTTGCAGGGTAAGTCTTTAATCATGTGTGCGTGTGTGTGTGTGTGTGTGTGTGTGTGTGTGTGTGTGTGTGTGTGTGTGTATGCATGTATGTATGTGTATGTGTAGCACTATGATCTTAGCACAAATACATGTTGGAAAACAGTGGAATTATGATTTTGTAAGACATAATTCACTTCTCTGCACTGAAAAAGTAGCCCAGTTTTCTCAGGTGCAGATGTGAAACAATCATAGAGAAATGACATTGACTCATTGGAGATAAAAGAACACACCTATGTACCCACACAATCATATACGTGCGAATGGCTAAGCCTCTATCCATCAGTACACAGTCTTATGAGGGCATTGCTTGAACCATTGCCTCCTGGAGCCTTGTGTTCTCTGAGCTATTCCTGGCTGAAGCAAACTTCCACCTGCAGAGCCATGCACCTTCACCTTACACACACACACACACACACACACACACACACCTGCAAACACAGATGCATGATGCTCACACGTGCACACACAAACACACGCGTGCCCACACACACATACATACTGAAGCCCACTGACCTGTGCACTCCTGACTCAGTGGTTGTAACTCTGACATTATAGAAAAAGAAAGGACAACAGAGCTCCATAGGAGGCTCAGAGAGGAGGTAGGGTATCTGATAGCTCAGCATAACTACCTCTGCTATAATGCCCTCTACAATCATCTTCCAGCCAAACCATGAAAGGAGAAGGCAAATTCTCCCACAGCAATCCCTGCAGCGTTTAGCATTATGCTATGGCCCGTACCGGCCCCATGGAAAATGGGGCAGGGGAACGGGATAGATTACGTAACACGTAACAAAAGGAGCTCCTTAATTCTTCACATGACACACATTTATCACTGCAGCACTGGGTCAGGTGCCTATAAAGAACCGCATTCCTGCTTAAATCCAGCTATTGATTTACATGTCTCCAAAAACGACTGGGTTGTAGGATCGCCTACACTACAGGAATGAATGAGGGTCAGCATTAGAGCATTCCCATCACAGCACCCCCCCCCCCCCACGCTCTAGCCTGGGTTGTAAAAACATACCCAATTATAGCAAATGTATTGCCCTAACAGTCATGTTAGGAAGCTGCCTTCAAGTTTGTACAGTATCATATATAGGTTTAATATAGCTTTCTTTATATGGCAGTGCCGCTTGCTTAGTGTAGAACGCTCTGCAGCTGCCGGGGGGAGGGGGGCGGTGGTGGAAGGGGGACTCACTGTAGAATAGAATAGAATAGAATAGAATAAAATAGAATAGAATAGAATAGGTCATTGTTCTCTTTGCCCTGACGGTAGTTTCGAATTCCATGACAGTTAATTCTGAGAATTAGACGATGTTGAACAAAAATGTCGTTCATGCGATGTGGTCTTGATCTAGTTAGTTCTCACTACGCTGTATGTTCCCACTGGCACTGGAATACAACTGCGCTTTAACATTCCATTGACAAGATGACCAGGAGATGCTAAGAAGAATCGTTACGCTGGGCCAGTCTTACCTCGGCACTGAATTCATCTTCTCCGACCGCGGAAGACTCTATCCATAATGACAAATGTAGCCACAGCAGTCCTCCAAATAAATATTCCAGTCTTCGTCTGTCTGACAAAAACGCAAGGTTCATGTTTGTTGATTTAATGGTTGTTCCCAAATCAAGGACGACTTGTTTTTTCAATCCGCGTGCGTCAGATGGGCTAAGCGAGTGGCATATTGGACCAGGATAGAGCCTGTGTGTGATAGAAAAGCATCCGCAAATTGTTTTGTCGGAAGCTTGCTGGTTAACCACATTCCTTCCTGAATGTGAGATGTCCTGTTCTTTTGACACATTACTTCTGCTTTGGACAGTCACCTCGCAGGCAGGCAGGCAGGTTTTCTATATCTGGCAGCATCTCTTGGCGTGAGCGTTGATGATAACGGTTCAGCGCCTGCGCTCTGATTCTCTACAATCCTTCTCATTCGGTTGGCACCACTCCCCCTTCGCAGCGTACATTCTGAATGTGTCAATTCATAAATAGCATGGACAGAACACAGGTTTCCTTGAAGGACACGTATTGACATGCACTGCTTTTAACCATTCGACTAAATTGGTTATGGAAATTAGCAGCTATTTTTTGTTGTTTGTCTAACCTATTTCACAGAGCAATACCTCGAGATAATTTAATCTATAATGGAATATTAACCATGTGTTAACAAAGTTGTCATGCATCATAACTTTTTAATATTTTCCTCTTGTATCCTTTAGTCATATACACTGAAATCACACTCACCGCGAGATGGTGCTGTTTCGCTGGTTGATATGCACCAGGAGACGCGGCTTATAACAAAGTCTAAGGGATAATTTACAAGATAAACTGTATCGATCAAGATGTATATAAGTAATAAAAGTACATTTATTTGTTTGCCAACAATTTGTTTATGTAAATATTAAGGTATATTAGTAATTTTGGGAAACTTTAGTTTAGCCTGCAGTTCATCTGAGCTCAACTCATTTCATTTAGAATTGATTTGATTCTATTCAGTACAAACATTTATTTATGCAGGAAACCCATATAAAATCTACGGGTTATGTACCGTATTGTTTGGTTATAGCTAAAAACTGAAAAATATGAAACATTTTAATAGGTGACAGTCCAGCTGTAACAGTCAGATAATGTATTTAAAAACAGTGAGATAATATGAATCATCTCAGTTCATTCAGCAAACTCGATTCAGCTATTTTCCAAATTCCAAATCTGTAATGCTTTAAAAATAAAAACCTCTTTGTGATGAATCATCCTGGTGTATAAGATATGTCTGTAGAGCTGTTAAAAGTAATGGTGTGTGTGTGTGTGTGTGTCTTTCAGCATGCTCTATGGATATTCTCCAGACCAATCAGAGATGTTGCAGATTTTCTGATCAGGCACTGTGTACATCCTCAAGTCCAATCAAGGGCGCTCTAGATTTGTTCTGTGAGTGATTTTACAGTCCATCCCATTCGCATGATCTAAGAAACATGAATGAAGTTGGTCAAAATTAAGCATACTTTATTTTTTCCTTTATATATTATATTGTTTTGAATACATTACATATCAGAATATATTAAATATACTAGGCTTATTAATATCTCAAAACGTAACGATATAATTACATTGTGGTTGCAGTGACTACAGAGCAGGTGGAGCAAGGTGCTCACAATCCCAAGGTCATGGGTTCCTTCCCTGTGGAACACGAACACCGCATCCGTCTGATAAACGAGCACTTGTTTCATCTTCCATACTGGAGATTGTTCCCCTGCTCATTATCAGAAGTTGCAGCAGGTGTTAACCGAAGTGGAGGAACGGAATAATAAGAAGGTCTGTCAGTGAGTATTACCTCTCGACCTGGTCATGGTCTGGAAGAGAGATGGTAGTGTGAGGATATGTACAGACTTTATATAGCTTAATGCTCACACTCTGAAAGATGCACATCCCTTACCTCACCAGTCGGACTGTCTAGCAGCATTAGGTGGCAACACCTATTTTAGCAAAATGCACTTGACATCGGGTTTCGATAAAGTTCATTTGCATGAGGAAGACAAAAGCCTTCACAGCTTTTACCACAACGTCTGGCCTACATGAGTATAGCCGAATGATCTAAGGCCTGAGTAACGGTCCAGCCTTGTTCATGTGGATGATGCATATTTGGAGATATTTGGAGATAAACTTCAGCAGTCGGTTGTGCTAATGAGATGTTTTGCTGGTGTTTGCACCCACAGAGAGAGAAGCTTTAGATAGATTGGACATAGTCTTCCAGAAGCTTTGCCAGCACAACTTGAAGTCAGAAAAAGTCATTTCCTACACACCTCCGTGACGTTTCTGGAACACATCATTAGTGGTAGTGGTATAGCAGTGGATCCTGACAAGGTCAGTGTAATATCTGAATTGTCTACGGCTGAACTTATGGAGGGGGATGGTGTTACTCCGAAAAAAATCCTTACTGGGAACGGTGTTTTACTATCAGCACTTCATCCCCAAATGCTCTGCTATTGCAAAACCTCTGTTTGCCCTGACCGCTGGACAGAAGAAATGTAAGAAAGGTTGCAAACCGAGTTAGTACTTTTAGAAGGATAACACCTACTACCTGGACACCTGAGTGAGATTATGCTTTTAATGTCCTCAAGGAGAAGTTGTTGCACTGCACTGTTTTGGTGCATCCAGATTTTTTCTAGACCTTTGATTCTGTCTGTAGATGCATCATTGTATGGTTTGAAACAGTTCTGTCGCAGAAACCACCTGGAGAAACCATAGCGAGACCGATCGTTTTTGCCAGCAAGATGCTCAGCACTTCACAGAAAAGGTACCCAGCCCACCGTTTGGAGTTCTTTACTTCAAAATGGAGTGTTTGTGCAAAAATTTAGCCATTGGCTCAAGGAACAGGTATTTTCAGTATGGACAGATCCACCCACTTATATTATGACAAACCCAAAGCTTGATGCTTATGAGCAATGTTGGGTTGCAAAATCGGCACCTATACACCTTCAACATAAAGTATATTCTGGGTAGAAAGAATGTTGTAGCTGATTCATTCTGTCAAGATCCTTTCACCAGAACTACAGGTCACAACCTCCTCAATGAGCAGTACAGCAATCTCCTGTCCAAAGCAGGGGTGTCAGTGAAGATAGTTTGAAGGTGCATTGTCAAACAGCAAAGTCTGCTGCCAACCCGGTTCAGAGACTTCAAGAACACATTTGCAGGAACTTATACGTTACAGAGACAGTACAGTCTCTGCAGGAGGGTCATAGCAGTTGTGAGGTAGCAGTTGAGACTCCGATGGTGCAACTGGTTCAGTCTGGTCAACAGTTCATGCAGACGCACTCCCTGCCCTTACATCACAGGAGCACAAGCAATTTCAAGAGCAAGATATTTTCTCAGTTATACTCATATATGGGAGACAACCCTCTAGGCGGGAAAGAACAAAGTTTTGTTCAGCTAGGCAAAGGGAAATGCTTAGGGTTCAAGATGGCATATTGTTTCTGTTTTCTAAGAACCCCTTGAGTAAGCACAAAAGATATCATTACGTCCTCCCACTAGGCCTGTGAGACAAAGTCTTGAGTGGCATCCACAATCTGGCAGGGCATCAAGAGTCAGTCAAGAACAATTAGTCTGGCCAGACAGAGATTTTACTGGCTCAGGATGGAACAAGATATTTCAAATTATGTCAGGCGTTGTAAAAGGTGTAACCTCACTAAGACTCCTGAACCATCTGCTAGGGTCCCACTTACAAACCTCCACACCTATGGAATTAGTATGTTTAGATTTTTGGTGTGCTGAGGACAGTAAACAGCGGTCAGTAGTTCAGTATCAGTAGTTACAGATGACTTCACCAAATTAGCAAATGTTTCCCCGTGCATGAATGCTAAACAGGTAGCTAAAAAATTATGGGACCATGTTTTTTTGTGTGTATGGTTTCTTAAAAGATCTATAAAAGTTGTGCATCGCATTGGATATTAGTTATTTACCTCTTTTATCTGATTCAACTGATGGAAGTGAGACAGCTTCGGTCATCAACTCAGACAATCTGGAGGACAGTGAGGACAATTCTAGGATGTCAAATGCACTCAGTTCCTTGGGGACAGAAAATCGGGAGGATCAAACAAGTTTGCGGGTGCTGGAAGAGGCATCCCATACTCAAGGACAAAGGCCTCCATGTGGTCCTCCAGACCTGCTCTGAGTCAGGAGAGTCAGGCTTCGTCAAGATAGACTGTTAGACAACACAAGATTGACCTCAGAATGCCCGGCTCTGCAGGTCTGACACACCTGATTTTGACATGTGCCAAAACTCATCCTGATACTGATTCTGATTAGTTGATCAGTTCAGAGAGGACAGATATTCCTGACATGTTGCAGCCTAGTCAGGGGGCAGGATAAGCGGGCTGCTCTTGCCTCCAAAATGGTGAGCCCTTCACCATCCTCTGCCCTGCTTGCCCATCAGGGCCTGGCGCCTGCGGGGCACTGACAACACCACCACCCTCACCCTCACCAATTACACATGCATATTTTTTATTGTATTGTAATTCTTGAGAACAAAAGATAGGCATTAATATGTACATTAAAAAAAAACAATGGATTAAAAGTTTTCTCATCTCTATTTCTGAATACTGTACTGCTGAAGATAAAAAGAAAAAAAATACTGCATGATCAAAGCTTTAGCAAACCCGGATTAAAACTACCAGAAACACCAATTACAGCGGAGAGGGGGCCAATCAATTACACCTCTGAGTTCTTCTGTGCCTACTTAATGGGAGCGCAAATTAATCTGTTTCACACATTGAACAGAAGAGATGAGAATGAGGGCCAGCGAGGCCTACATTACGCTTGCTATTAATATTTTCGCACGTTAAGAACACGCGCCTGAAAGGGGTGCGTCACGCACATTGCAGTTTTGATATCATCAGCGAGATCGAGCAAGAGGCGCTGGGCAATTTTAAGGGCGAGTATCCCTTTCGGCTACCGTTTAAATAACAGTACAATTTAGCGCGATATGTTGCACGTGCTTTTTTTCCATTCTTTTTTTTTTAAGTTTAGAGAATAAAATATTTGTTTTTTTTTAGATATATTTCTTACTCTTTCTTATTTCTTACTCTGAAATATTTACTGTTTAGCCAAGACAGACACCATGACGACATGCAGGCACTAGCAAGTGTGGATTGTCAACCGTCAGTCGGGCAAGTTGAGTAACTTTGCATTTGAAATGGAGAAATCAAGAGTGCAGAATACAGAAGGTCTCTAATTTCTGATTATGTCATAACATATTTGAGCACTCTGAAAGATCACTATTACTAGTGCAATCCACTAGTAACCTCCAGCAGCCATTCCATTTACATGTTGGCCCTATAATGCAAAACAAATACTTCATACCATTGTTGTTCTGACAAATCTGTCTTATGACACATCATTTTGCAGAGCAGGTTTGCTGCACAAAGCCAGAAGTACCGCAGTATCCAGTTAACCGCTGCACTAAGGTACAGACTTGCTTGTCTGCTCAATTAAGATACATTATTTCTCGTCTCGCTACTTTGTCAGTAAGCAGGTTCAAAAGTCCCAACCCCAGTGCTGTCAGAGTCCAGGGCTGAGCTGTAAGGTAAATGCAATTGCATTACAGATCTCGAGCTCGAGCAGGAACAGCTGGCCATGTTTGGAGACGTAAGGGTCCTCAGCATCTTTTGCAGCCTTACTTGATGAAACCTGCACAGGAAGGAAGCAACACAACTGCATGTAAATCAGTGAGCCAAAACACATTAGCAATCAATGAAATTGCATGTTAATCAATGCATTGCCAAATACACCTCATGCCACGATAGATTAATACATTCTTTATAAAAAAATGGGGGGGGGGGACTCCTGCGTCTTTGTTTTCCTTGTTCTCGTTTAACTGCAACGAGCTCCTCCGGGTTCAAAAATGCGCTGGTGACACCAGCGTCCTGCCACAGCAGTCCCAGCCAGCGCGGTCCACTCTCCTTTGTACTTGTGGACGTCTCGTCTGCTCTCCAGCTGGACTCCGTCATGCGAGATCAAAGCCGGGCCGTCAGTGTGAGAGACGCCTCCCGCACCAGCGACTCGCACACCATTTCCTTCTGCATCAATAAACAGTTTAATTACTTCCTATCCTCAGCCGGCGGCGGACTTGGCCGCTGATGCTCGTGTCATAAACGAACGAGGGGCCGTCCTGGAATTCTCTGTACGTCCACAGAGCGTTGTTTGAGCCAGGGGCTGGATGCTCTTATTGTGATCACAAAAATGCTGCGCCATCCACCAAGGAAGACTATGAATAATTTAACATGCCCAGATGGCACCCTTGAACCTTCTACTGAACCTTGCAGCCCGTGTATGTGTGTGTATGTGTGTGTGTGTGTGTGTGTGTGTGTGTGTGTGTGTGTGAGGAGTAGGAGCTAGGGTGGTTCGAGAGGGTTGGAGGAGTTGCATATTTTAACAGTATTAAACAAGGGTCTTCTGGAGGTGTTCAAATTATATGGTTCATGTTGTAGTACCCATCCATTCACCTTCTCAAACAGACTAGATCATCAGTAACCTTCACATATTCATACCTGATATCTGTTCCATTTCCTGGTTGTAAGAGCCTGGTTTCCTTGGCACTCAGCAGGGCATGTAAGAAAAATTCGGTTTCATACCCCATCTGGAATGAGAACAGGGAGAGAACGAGGACACTAATGGCTCTCGCATTCACAACTTAACAAGTATGAGGATTTTCATCACATGCCTGACTGGTTCTCTAGCACTCTGAAATTAGCCAAAGATGTAGTGGAAGGTTACGCACCACTTTGTTGCTCCAAAATTCCAAACTACCTTTAAGTTCTATAGCTAAATGTCTTTTAAGTGTTCCTTCTATATTAAGAACATATCCACACTAGCTATCAGTCACTGGTCCCAACTCATCAAAACTTCTCATATCCTGTGCGAAAGCCATTCACCGAGACATAATCTTACTGTAATGTAATACCGGCTCATAGAAATGACTGGAGAAATATGAAGACCTTCAGTCATGTCCCCACTCAGTCTAGGTGGAGGCATTATCAAGATTTGTGTCCTGCTTGGCTCGCTGTAATGACCACTATGGAACACCCGCAAATGAATGTCCATGTGTTCCATGTTATGTACCATCAGAGGCCTGAATGGCATTAAAGTCAGAAAGTAATCTGTGTTTATGTAGTCTTCTAAACTGCTGGTGTAAACATGAGCTTATGCTCTTTGGCCTCAGAGGTCATTTCACAAAATTAATAAATATAATTCAATTATATTCAATTAAACTTAAACATACATAAATACAAATAAATAACCCCTTAAAATGCAATGTTCCCTAGACATAAGCCCGCTGTCACGATTGTCCCTCCCCTGTCGTCATGGTTTCTTGTGTTTTTTGCTGTGTTTATTCGCTAGTCTGTTTTGTTTGGTTTCCGTTTCATGTTTATAATACTACGTTCTGGCTACATGACTCTGGACCGTTCTAATGACTTTGGTTATGGATTCGTCCTTAATAAATGACGTGACTGGATGGAAGGAATATTCAAAAAACCCGTTGTTGATACTCGGTTGACTCTCAAGAGCCATTTTTAACTTCCCGCAAGCCATGTGGGGGAAAGTGTACGGCTTGTGAGTTGCCAAGAAGGTGTTCTGTTTCTCTCTGTCCTTCCAGAGTCACTCAGAAAGTTCTGGTGGCCATCCTCCTGGCCTCCCCATCTGTTGTGGTCCACAAAGTGGAGGAACCCATGCCAGACCTATTCCCTGGCGATGAGGTTATCTCCCCCATGCACACTCCCATCCATGACACAACGCAGAAGTCATTGTCCCTCCAGATCTGTGCCCTGTGCCCTGGGTGGTCTCTGTGTCTGTGTATTTGTCTGTTTTGGTCTCCATTCCATTGTTGTTTGCCTGGTTATTGTCACACTGTCACACTTGTTTTGTCGACCCTCGTCCAGCATCGTTTTTTGTTGTGCCTCCTCGTCCTCCCTCACGGCTCCGTTTTGTCCTCATCCCGGTTGCAGTCCCTCTGGTTCTGGTTCGGTGTCCTGCTCAGATTCTTCTGTTTGTGCTCCTGTTGTTTAGGTTGTTTTTGCTTCTGGATTTGGTTCTATTTTCGCGTGTCGGGAACCACACGTTAAGGGAGGAGTTCTGTCACGATTGCCCCTCCCCTACTGTCATGCTTTCCCTAGCTATCCTCGTTCCATTTCATACCTGTTCATGTTTTGGTTTTCACAGTCATTAGTTTCACCTGTTTCTCATTTTTCACTGATTTCATTTGGTATTTAGTCTTCATCTGTTATAGTTCTAGTTACTAGTCATTGTATGTACAGTATATTAAGATGCTGTTTGGAGATGTTGGTATGTGTTTCGGGTGTTTGACTTGTTTTCTGTATTTTCCTGTTTCTCATGTTTTGAGGTGTTTATTCTGTAGTCTGTTTTGTTTGTTTGCTTTTCGTGTTTATAATGCTACGTTCTGACTACATGACTACAGGACCGTTATAACTCTGATTATGGATTCGCCCTTAATAAACGTCACTCAGCGTATATGCATCTGCCTACTTATCGCTCAACTTTACACCTGTAGTTAAAGTTATACAAGATGTTTACAGCTTTTATAAATACATTATTGAGTAATTGAATGGTGAAATTAAAGTTCCTCATGTATACATTATTTCATATGAATTACTTTTTTATTTGATTCCTAGAAAAAATTACATTATATTTCTTACACATGTTCATGCTAATAGATAGCATTTAAAATATAATATCATTATTACAATATAAATATAACTTTACTATCCGACTCAATTTAGAGCAAGTGGCAGAGCACAGGACATTTGCCCCTGTGTATAACCGTGGGAGCGCGACTTTACAGGGATTCTTCCGTCCTCAAATCACTCAGTCATTGGCACCAGACTGCGGTATACAAAGAATTTCATTTGGAGATTGGAAAATTAACACTTATCCGCCAGTTCAGCAGTCTCGGAGTAAATCGGTGACTTACCTGAAATACCTCACCGACTGTCTCTGTCTACCTTTTTA
>JAOYMR010000003.1:4071302-4081756 GCA_025802075.1 Tenebrosternarchus preto
TCTGTAGCGTCTATATGCGCGTGCACGCGAGGGGAGTGGAATTCTGCCGGGGAGTCGGAATTCGGCACAACACCTGTTTTAATATTTCTGATCACATGCACGAGCGCTTTAGGTACGCTACGAGATTGCTTTTCTTGTTCTGCTACGGTCGGCGTTTTTTTTTTGTTTCCATGTTGTCTGTTAATTACATAAATGTACTAAAACATGAATGTTTCCTTACATCAGGTAGAATTCAGGCAATATGTACGTCAGAAAAAAACTTTTTTGCCTGCATAAGCCAAAAAAAACCCCAATAAACATTTAGTAAACAATTAATACACACTATAACAGCATCGAGTAACATCTAAAAAATGTTTCATTTTGTCCATGACAATTAGAGGTATTGTTTAGAAGTATTGTAAAGCTGCTGGAAGTGTTATTTCGCGTTTGTTCTGTCGTGCTAAATGTCACACGCATTTCAACGTTCGGCTCGTCAGTAACAGAACGAGGAAGAAAGCTCATAGTGTACGTAAGAGTCAACATTCCCCTCTTTAAGCAAAGCTTGCCAAGAGACACCTGGGAGTCACTGCACCATCTACCCACAGAAAGGGTTTTCTCAAAGGCAGGGCAGTTAGTAAACCAGAGAAATGGTGTAATAAAAGGGAAAAATGTAAACGTATTTTTATTTCTGAACAAAAACCTAGTTTTTTAATCTAGTTTTGTTATTATGGTATACTGGTGTCTGAACAAAAATCTTTAAACAAACAAAAACCTTTTAAAAAGAAATTTTAAAACATTCATTCTACAGTAATAATTTTGTTACTGGAAATTTTACACTTTATTTTACAAAAAGCCAGAAGTGCAATGAAATTCATGTTTGCCATTTCAGTTCATTACAGTAATAAAAAATATTTTTATATTTTGAGTTTGATTTGGGTGCAGGGGGCACACACATTTTCTGAATCAAATCCCACCCTTTTATTAGACAAATCTAGCTCTTATTTTATCATGAAATGATATTTCAGACTGGACTTGATAGGTGATTAGCTTATGTTAATTAGTAATTATGTTAATTATGGGCTCTGCTTTATGTGTAAAATGCTTGATACAGACACAAACTTAATAAATAATTATTCTCATCATCATCAGCCACTCCTTCACCTGACGCTGCTCTACCGTTCTCCTATAGCTGAAGTCGGTTGCTAACGAACTTATAAAGCTACTTGATGTTAATTGATATTTGCTCATTACATGTGATTTGCAGCATAATTTGGATGTATCTGCAAAAACTAAGATATTATTACTTTAAAAATTTTAAACGTTATTAATATTTATTCAGGGAAAGGAATTGCTAGCTTTTTATTGCTTGACACAGTTTCTGACATATTTCATCCTTTCTTGTCTTCAAGTTCAACCACAAAGGAGATGATCCAAGAAATACTGGAGATGACAAGAGTAGCGCTGGCAGCAATGAAGATGAAGAACAAATAAAGTGGGAAATGAAGACTTTGAGCATGACATTCAAGAGGTATTTACATATTACACCTACGTGAGGATGATGTGAGGATGTTATGATCTCATGCTAATCACCTAAAAATAATTATGTAAATATCTTACAAAAGCACCAGCTGTCTTCCCTACAGTATCATCACAGTGTTGATACTGAGGTATTCAGTCAGACATATTGTGATGCCTTACATCTGTTTCTCATATCACATAAACAGTGTCTGTCACCCATTAACAGTTTAATGTAAACAGTGTCCAGCTTTAATATCTGTTAACTGTGTTACAAGAAAAGCTTGCAATTTTTAAAAATATTGTCCCTTGACATTTCACCCTTAACGTTTTTTTCCCTTGTTAGCCTGTAGTACAACAACGAAGGTGATCTGTGTAACGCATCCAGTAGTGAAGATGAATTAAGATGAAGTAGTCAATGAAAATCCCTTTGCTTGCTGGGTACCGACATTCAAGAGGTAAACACACAACAGCAGTTTTGTTTACTGGCATTGTTATTTCTTTTTATCCAACTCATTGCTCCACATCAACAAATCCTGAAATATACTAGGCCAACAGCCATGAAATTTGGTCAGCACACTCACGCTCCTGTGTTGAACCTGAATTACGTGCAGTGCCTCCCTCATGCCAAAATGTCACCATTGCACACAAGATGTTACATGTAGATCACTGTGGCATTTGGTGAGTTTATTCATACTTCCTACAGAAAGATTCCATTTTATAGGGACGAATAAGAGACTCCAATATCCCACTACCTACTTTTTCCCAGCATGCACCAAGCAGCAGAGGGCCTGCACAATTCAATGATATTCTGCTGTTCATTCAGTTATTCATTCCCTTTCCCCTGTTAACCTTCCGTATAACAATGAAGATGACCAGACAAACACAGAAGATGAAATGAGTAAAACATCCAACAGCGAAGATGATGAACAAGAAATGCACAGTGAAAACTCCTCCACAAGTATCATCTTTGGTGCTGACCTTCAAGAATAAAATGCACGATTGTACACCATACAGTGTTTTCCTTGGATTAAATACATTTTCATTTTAATTAATTGATATACTTTCAAATCATCTTTTACCCTTAAAATGTAGAATGAGGAAGACCTGTCGGATTCTTTAAGTAAGCATGCATGATGCTACCAGAAATCAACTTGGCAACAATGTGAATGGTGAAGACTTGTTGGAGGATAATACTGGTGGAGAAAACACATCTGCAGGTCAAGGTTTCCTGAAATAACAGCACCTGTAAACATGGAGTTCAGTTTGGGTTTGCAGCTTTGTAGAATGTGTAGGATATTATGAAATTATCATACATTTTGTGATAACCCAGGGTATGCATTTACAGAAAATTACATTTGCAAATAAAAGAAAACAAACAAACAAAAAAAAAAAACAGCATGCTGATATTACTGCTTCATACTGGAGACAAGCCCTTTTATCCTGGTACACCTCTATCAAAAGTAGAAAGTGTGTTGATGCTGATGTCCTGTCTGTTACAGCATGATTTAACAGGCAATGCACTTGGAAATATTTAACGTAATAACGTAAAATGCAATTAAGTACAATTTTGATTAGTATATCACTGATGAGTACAAAAAAGTAAACTGAAAGCCTACTTGCATATTTTAATTTAAAAGAAGTATACTAATTGCACACTTGAATAAACTTCTTTCTTGTAAGGGAAGTTCGTAGCAGCTCATTTAGAAGATAGACTGCCTGCAGAGAAAATGAGAAAACAACTCAGAGATGAGGAAGGAGCTCCAGTTTCTTCTTCCCTACCTACTTGCGTGATGGAAGGGGGACTCATCCTAGAATGGAATAGAATAGAATAGAATAGAATAGAATAGAATAGAATAGGTCATTGATCTATATGCCCTGACGGTAGCTTCGAATTCCATTACAATTCATTCTGAGAACAAATGTTGAACAAAAATGTCGTTCATGCGATGTGGTCTTGATCTAGTTCTCACTACGCTGTATGTTCCCACTGGCACTGGGATACAACTGCGCTTTAACATTCCATTGACAAGATGACCAGGAGATGCTAATAAGAATCGTTACGCTGGGTCAGTCTTACCTCGGCGCTGAATTAATCTTCTCCGACCGCGGAAGACTCTATCCATAATGACAAATGTAGCCACAGCAGGCCTTAGAAAAAATATTAAAATCTTCGTCTGTCTGACAAAAACGCAAGGTTCATGTTTGTAGATTTAATGGTTGTTCCCAAATCAAGGACGACTTGTTGTTTCAATCCGCGTGCGTCAAATTGGCTAAACATGTGGCACTTTGGACCAGGATAGAGCCTGTGCGTGATAGAAAAGCATCTATCAATTGTTTTGTCGGAAGCTTGCTAGTTAGCCACATTCCTTCTTGAATGTGAGATGCCCTGTTCTTTTGACACATTACTTCTGCTTTGGACAGTCACCTCGCAGGCAGGCAGGCAGGTTTTCTATATCTGGCAGCATCCCTTGGCGTGAGCGTTGATGATAACGGTTCGGCGCCTGCGCTCTGATTCTCTACAGTCCTTCTCATTCGGTTGGCACCACTCCCACTTCGCAGCGTTCATTCTGAATGTGTCAATTCATAAATAGGAGGGACAAACACATATTTCCTTGAAGGACAAGTACTGACACGCACTATTTTTAACCATTCGACTAAATTGGTTATGGAAATTAGCAGCTATTTTTATTGACCTTAGTGTGCTTCTCTAAACTATTTCACAAAACAATACACTGAAATCACACTCACCGCGCGATGGTGGTGTTTCGCTGGCTGATATGCACCAGGAGGCGGGGTAGAACAAAGTCGAATGGCCAAATTACAGGATAAACGGCATCAATCAAGATGTGTCTAAGTAATAAAAGAACATTTATTTGTTTGCCAACAATTTGCTTATGTAAATATTAAGGTATATTCATATTTCTTTGGAAACTTGCCTGCAGTTCAGCTGAGCTCAACTCATTTCATTTAGAATTGATTTGATTCTATTCAGTACAAACATTTATGGCATTTAGTAGACGCTATCTTATTGGTTCATAGAATGCATCCTAGCCAGTAAGTAGGTCAGAGTTCAGTAAACATTTGAATTAGAACAATACTAGAATACAATAATCATGTTAGTCCTAGTATGAGTTCTATTAAACAATGATAAATACAGTAACAAATAGGTACTTAGAATTTAAGTTACTCAGCATTGGTAAGAGCAATGAAAGTGCAGCATCAATAGTCATTGAGATACTCTACAAATAGACGAGTCTTTAGTCCGCGTTTGAATACTGCAAGGGATTCTGCAGTCTGGACAGTCAGTGGAAGATCATTCCACCATCTTGGAGCCAGGACAGAAATAAAAGTCTGGAAGATTGTCTGCCATTGGACTTGAAGCGTGGTGTTTCAAGCTGAGCTGTAGTTGATATTTGAAGTACTTGAGATACGGATCGGGTTTTGACCATTCTCATCATGAAAGAGGGAGCTTGTCCAGTTTTGGCTTTGTAAGCAAGCGTCAGGGTTTTAAATTTGATGCAGGCAGCTACAGGAAGCCAGTGAAGGGAACGCAGCAATGGGGTGACATTGAACTTTGGAAGATTATAGACCAGTTGTGCTGATGCCAATAAACATTTATTTATGCAGGAAACCCATATAAAACCTAAGGTTTATGTACCATATTGTTTGGTTATAGCTAAAAACTAAAAAATAATATAAAAAATATGAAACTATTAAAAGCTGTCTAGCTTTAACAGTCAAATAATTTAAAAATAGTGAGGTAATATGAATCATCTCAGTTCATTCAGTAAATAGTTCAGTTATTTTCAATTCAGTAATGTTTTAAAATGTGTGTGTGTGTGTGTGTGTGTGTGTGTGTGTGTGTGTGTGTGTGTGTGTGTGAGAGAGAGAGAGAGAGAGAGAGAGAGAGAGAGAGAGACGCTGGCAAAGTGTCCTTGTAAATGAACAGCACAATATGCTGTCTTATTTTCACAGCTTACGCTAGCAAACCTCTCTTCCAAGTTCAGGTCACAGTGACAAGAATGGGTCATCAGTAACAAATCAAGGAGTTTACAGTAAAGTTTCAACACATGAATAAACATAATCAGGCATTCATAATGATAGAACATAGGGCTGCAAAATGCTTACTGCAACTCTAATGTTTGAAATACTGATACAGCAGAAGGCTGCCACATGTAAATAAGACTTCTAACAGTTCTTCTAACTTTGTCTTGTTTTCAACTCATTCAGTTCACAGATTTTTGAGATGCACTATGGATATCATCCTGACCAATCAGAGATGTTCCAGATTTTCTGATCGTACACCGTGTACATCCTCCTGACCAATCAAGAGTGCTCTAAATTTGTTCTGTGGGCGATTTTACAGTCCATCCCATTCACATGATCTAACAAACATAAATAAATCTATATAAATCTATGAGTGCCGCAGGTAAGGGTGCACAGAGTCTGACAAGGACCACAAATGCTTTCAAGTGGCATGAGTGAGTTATTCTTACACACAATACTTTAAATTAATTGAGATGACAGCTTGTCTTCTATCTGGATATCTCCATATATTAAAAAAATAAATATTACTATTACTATACTATACTAAATATTACTATTACTATAAATATTATATTATATATAATATGTTGTCTTCTATGAATGGAGCCCTGAACTGCACATCAAATATATATAGTAGTATATATATAGTATTGTAGATGCTTGAGAACGGAAGATATGCATTAATATGTGAATTTATACGTGGATTAAAAGTTTTCTCATCTCTATTTCTATAATCTCTATTATACAGTAAAGATATTAGAAAGATAAAACGAGTTTTCATAAGACTAATTCATAAACTGTATTTAACTGGATACTGCAGAACTGTGTGGGATTTTAAAAGAAGAAAAAATACTGTATGATCAAAGCTTTAGCAGACCCTGACTACGGATTAAAACTATACCAGAACACCAATTACGGCAAAGAGGGGGCAATCAATTACGCCTCTGAGCTCTTCCGCGCGCTTAATTCATGGGAACGCGAATTAATCTGTTTCACACATTGAACAGAAGAGATGAAAATGAGGACCAGTGAGGCTAATAACAACACGCGCAACTGTGAAACGAGCCCAAGGTTTTCATCTTCGCACGGTGAGAGCGCGCGCCTGAGGTGCGTGAAGCACATTACAGTTTTGATATCAACGTCGAGATCGAGCATGAGGCGCTGGGCAATTTTAAGGTTTCAATTACGGCTACCGTTTAAATGACATTCCAATGTAGCGCGATATGTTGCACATCCTTTTTCCCCATTCTTTGTTTAATTTATACAATAAATATGGGTTTGTCCAACAAATATATCCCCACACCCTTAGAGTAATAACAAACACATCGGCGGAGTAACACATAGGAGGAGTAAATGTTTTTTGGGGGGTGACCTAAACTCTGGAACAGCTACATTCTGAATTTCTCAAGCTCCGATTTCTTACTCCGAAATATTTACTGTTTAGCCAAGACAGACACCATGACGACATGCAGGCCCTGGCAAGTGTGTCTTGGCAACCGTCAGTCGGGCACGTTGAGTTACTTTGCATTTGAAATGGAGAAAGCAAGAATACGGAACGTCTCTAATTTCTGATTATGTCATAACATATTTGAGAACTCTGAAATATCACTATTACTAGTGCAATCCACTAGTAACCTCCAGCAGCCATTCCATTTACATGTTGGCCCTATAATGCAAAACAAATACTTCATACCATTGTTGTTCTGACAAATCTGTCTTATGACACATCATTTTGCAGAGCAGGTTTGCTGCACAAAGCCAGAAGTACCGCAGTATCCAGTTAACCGCTGCACTAAGGTACAGACTTGCTTGTCTGCTCAATTAAGATACATTATTTCTCGTCTCGCTACTTTGTCAATAAGCAGGTTCAAAAATCCCAGATCTCGTGCTAGAGCAGGAACAGCTGGCCATGTGTGGAGACTGTGTCATGAGACGACGTAAGGGTTTTGCAACCTTACTTGTTGAAACCTGCACAGGAAAGAACAAGCAACACAACTGCACGTAAATCAGTGAAGTCAGAACACATTAGCAAATGTTTAACAATGCGTTGCTAACACCCCTCATGCAACTATGTAAAGGGGGGGGGGGTGACTCCTGCGGCTCAAAAACGCGCTGGTGACTTCGGCACCAGCGTCCTTCCGCAGCAGTCCCAGCCAGCGCGGTCCACTCTCCTTTGTACTTGTGGACGTCTCTTCTGCTTTCCAGCTGGACTCTGTCATGCGAGATGAAAGCCGGGCCGTCAGTGTCAGAGACGCCTCCCGCACCAGCGACTCGCACACCATTCCTTCTGCATCAATAAGCAGCTTAATTACTTCCAATCCTCGGCCGTCAACGCTCGTGTCATAAACGTACGATGGGCCGCCCTGGAATTCTCTGTACGTCCACGGAGCGTTGTTTGAGCCAGGGCAGGATGCTTTTATTGTGATCGAAGTAGGACTAGAAAAAATTTTGCATGCCCAGATGGCACCCTTGAACCTCCTCTTGAACCCTGCAGCATATGTATGTGTGTGTGCGTGTGTCGATCTGTTTGCGGGGGGTAGGGATGGTGGGGGGGGGGGGGTGGATTTGCATATGTGCATTATGCTCTTCTTATATTAAACAAGGATCTTCGGGAGGTATTTCAAATGATATGGTTCATGTTGTAGCACCCATCCAGCCACCTTCCAACAAAGAATTTTTTTCTAGCTCTGGTAATATGGAAGTTAAGCAGAAAACAGCTACAGGGCAGGATAAGCACAGTCAGTGGAGGACAATACAGAGGGTGGGGTGGGGTGGGGTGGTGGTGGGGGGGGGGGCAGTAAACCAGATCTCCCACATCTATAACGGAGGACCATTGTTTCACAGTTGTAAAGTGCTTAGGTTATGATAGCATATAATTTGCTATTATAACGCCAAAAAAGCTGCCGTTTTGAAACATGTCCAAGATGGACAGTTAGGTTTTTTTTTTCTCTCAGAATCTCATTACTTATATACTGAAGACACTTAGAAATTAGAAGTTAACATCAGTAACTTTTTCATTTCAATACTTGATGTCTTCACGTGTTCCATTTCCTGGTTGTAAGAGCCTGGTTGCCTAGCAATCAGTAAGAAATTAAGAAATATGTTTTATTTAAATGCCATGTTTGGGAAGTTTGGTTTCATACCCCATCTGGAATAAGAACAGAGAGAGAACGAGGACACAAACAGCTCTCGCATTCACAGACTGTGAAGCGACTAAACAAGTCCAGTATGAGGATTTTCATCACATCACTGACTGTTTCTCCAGCACTCTGAAGTTAGCCAAGGATGTAGAGGACCTTTAAAGTCTTCCTTCTATATTGACGACATATCCACACCAGCTATCAGTCACTGGTCCCAACTCATCAAAAACTTCTCATATCCTGTGCCAAAGCCATTCACCGAACCATGAGCTTACTGTAATGTAATAACAGCTCATAGAAATGACTGGAGAAATATGAGGACCTTCAGTCATGTCCCCACTCAGTCTAGCTGGAGTCGTTATCAAGATTTGTGCCCTGCTTGGCTCACCGTAATGACCGCTGTGGAACACCCGCAAATGAATGCCCATCATCGGTGTGTTCCACGATACGTACCATCAGAGGCCTGAATGGCATTAGTGTCAGAAAGCAATGTGCGTTTACGTAGGCTTGTAAACTGCTGGTGTAAACCTGAGCTTAGAGGTTATTTCGCAAAACGAATAAATATAACTCAATGACATTAAATTAAATTTAAATATACATACATGCAAACAAATAAACCCTTAAACTTCTATTTTCCCTAGACATAAGCCTGCAGTTAAAGTTATACAAGCTGTTTACAGTCTTTATAAATTTGTTATTGCATAATTGAATGGCAACATTAACACACATAAAAACGAACTACTCAGGTGGATTAATGTCACAATTCCAGTTCAGGATGTGAGATGAATAACATTTCTGGAAATGAAGTATTTGGCAACTAATGGTAGTGATGGTATCTAAGGTATCTGCTGGGAATAGAAAAGGTGGTAGTGCCATGTTGTGAAACAGCTAAGACTTCTATCAGGGCTGTAGCCAAAATACTTTGTGTCGTGGAACATTTTAGTCTGTTTTTTCTGCTTCCAAAAAAAAAAACATCTTAATATATTTCTTACACATGTTCATGCAAATAGATAGCATAAAAACAATTATTAAACAATTATTACCATATAAATATAACTACATAGTGTCTGATTGAATCCAATGAGTAAAAAAAATTATACATTAAGGGATAGAAATGTTAAATAGAAATGTTAAATAAGTTCCTAGATTTATGCATCAGTTAGAAGGTAGAAAAAATGACTTCGTTGGGGAAATGTTGAATAAGGGTTGATATACTTAAAAGAGTGAAATTACTAAAGACGTGACGTACTGACAAAGGCACATAATACCACATTACATACATTATTCAACAGACCCCGTTAAAATAGCCTAATTTAGTGCAAGTGGCAGAGCACAGGACATTTGCCCCTGTGTATAACCGTGGGAGCGCAACTTTACAGGGATTCTTCCGTCCTTAAATCACTGCCTGGCAACCGTGACAACCTAAATCACTAGCGCCACGTCTCTAAGGTAGTTTATGCAAAAAAAAACAAAAAACAAAAAAACCCTCTAAATACAAAGAAATATCACTCAAAGTGACGGTTAATACTGTCCGCAAACAAATGTGGACTAAACTAATCGAAAGGCCATAGAACGCTCGGTTACCCCAACGAAGGCGTCAGTTAACACTGCAAAATGTGGTACCCCTTATCCATTGATACCAGACTGAGGTACACAAAGAATTTCATTTGGAGATTGGAAAATGAACACTGAGCCGCCAGTTCAGCAGTCTCGGAGTAAATCGGTGACTTACCTGAAATACCTCACCGACTGTCTCTGTCTACCTTTTTA
>JAOYMR010000003.1:4087285-4104713 GCA_025802075.1 Tenebrosternarchus preto
ACACCCCCCCCCCTCCACCTTGCCTCTCCACCCCTATGATTTTGGGGGGTTTGTTAATTGACAGTGAACTATGAGGTTTCTGTATTTCTTCTGTGTTGTGCTATGAGTGTGGCTCCATCACCAGGGTGTCACGTTCCATGCTGTTTCTGCCATTTGCGGTAATGAAGCACCTCTGACAGCATGACCACTCCACTGACTGAAATGACACTGAGTGGGACAGAAATGGCCAGAATCCATTTAAGACGTGACACCATTATTCTCCTGAGTAATCTAACAGCTTTATTATTGATTGTGTACCATTTTATTATACTTTTGTGCATGTTGGCTAGATGTTAAATTATCCATTTTCCTGCTAAAAAAGGACACTTGTGCAGTCTAATAGGTTTTCAGCTTTTCTGTAATTGCATGTTTTGATCACTAATTCACTGATCTACATACATTTTATTCTCCATGACAGGTCATCTAACACTGGGCTCTGGCATTTACAGGTTCTTTGGAAACCTGTGAATGTCCCCTAAAACCTAAAATAGTTCCCTGTAGCAGTGAACGTCATGGACTTTATAACCTTTCCATGATCAAATGGGCCACTGTGGTGGAAAGAGACCTTGGAATTCAGTCTGGAAAAACCCACTTTCCCAGCAGTTCTTTCACATCTCATTAGGTGGCTGCATGTGAGCCTATTGTGAGCAGCTTCCATGTTACAGCATCAGATCTTCACTATTTGTTAACATCTGATGAAGCACAAGCATGTGTGGTTCTCATGTGTGGTTCTCACGTGTGGTTCTTGTATGTGGTTCTCATGTGGTTCTCACGTGTGGTTCTCATGCTGGAGTTGCATTTCACAGCGTCGCAGCATCTTCCAGTACTGCTGGCATCCTCCAGTACTGCTGGCATCTTCTTCTTCCTTTTAATCGATATGCATTTTTGCTATAGCTCCTGTGTAATTATGCTGCAGGGAGCTGTTTTGAACAGGGTTTCAACTGGACACCAGACACACCACAGATAGGCACAGAGCATAGTCAAATGTTTGACTGGCGTTGGATCACCCACCAGTGAGTGACTCTGATTTCTCAAACTTTAGCAAGCAGATGAAACTGAAAAGCTCAGCTTTTCCTCGGATCTGGAGTTGTATGTCGGATCTGGAGCTCTCAAACATAGTTTGAGGTGGATCTGAAAGTGGATTCTTGGGTGAAACTGACATTTCTGTGGTATATTTAGCAATCGTTAGAGAAAAAAAGAAAAAGCTGACAGCTCTGGGCCAGGAGATCCTGAGAGTCACACACACACATGCTTAAGCATGCAAACAAACACACACACACACACACACACGTGAGCACACTTGAAAGCTTAATGTAGTCATTGATGTCCATACTTATATATTTTATTGCCCTAGAACACAGAGGTAGTTTTGGATAAATTCAACTTTCATTAAAAGTGTCACATTTGATCTGGTTCAGTACATCTTTGTTCTTTCATGAATCACTTGACTCCATTGGTCCATTTACCAGTCAATTCTTCTAATGCTACTCTATCTCTGTCATGCCCTGCCCCTTTAAAAAGTCCCTATATTTAACCACCATCTTGAGTTTGAATCTTCATGAGAACTTTTGCAGAGTTCTTTCAGCATCTTTAGCTGTTCAGTTCTGGTGGACACCACAGAGGCATCTTTCCATCTGATCCAGTCAGTCAGGCAGATCAGATTTCAACTCTTAAACATAAGAGTCAGGCTCCTCACTTGGCATCACTACGAAGCTGTAAAATCTCATATCGGCAGCATACACTTGTAAAGATGTTCAATGGGCTGTTTGATGAGAGTGTCTGGGTCACATCCATTGTAATAGAGCCACTGTCTACTGTAATCATGTGTAGACATGTGTGGTTGAATCTCTGGAGAAGAACGCAGAGAAAACCAAATCTCCTGCCACCTTTCTTTTCTCTTCCTTTTGTTACAGCGTGGTAGTACACGTCTATCATGGAGCATATTACGTAGTGGGTCGGAAAGAGAACATACTCAAACATACTCCATGATCTTCCTGACCCAGATATGCCCATATTCAGTTACCATCTGTTACCGTGGGGTCCGTCTGAAGGCTGGTCGCCCGCAGCTTCCCAGCCATCGGCGTACGGGTGGGACGAAGCGTAGCCGGAGCCGTTCGTTGCTTCGTCTTGTGTTGGGCGATCGCTCTGAAGCGGCCCGCAGCGGGAGCGCCTTGGAACGCCACGCTCCGCGGAAAACCGCCGTGCGTCTCGCACGGATGCCTGAGGGCGAATACCTGAGCAAAGTGTTAATGCAGGTAATAATAACACCAATGGCAACGCTTCTCTGAGTTTTGATTGCACATCTTAGCTCTTGAAGGAATCTGCTTTGTGTATGAACTAGTGTATACTGGAAAGTTGAATCCAAGACCATGTTGTCAACAGACACAGCTTAGCATCAACAGATTGGACAAAGGCATTGCTGTTTCAGAAAGGGAGCTGTGTTTAGTCTAAAGATCAATTAACCTCGCTGCTAAGAGGAGGTTGTCCATCTCCTTTTCAAGGTTTTAGTGTACAAGCTAGAAACCGTGCTGTTGTTAAGTTGGTGAAATAGTAGCTGCATGTACTGTTACCTAAGATAAGACATGGCAAAGAGGAAATCTAATATGAGGAAATCATTAGACCAGTGTTAAATTAAACAGGACACCTGTATATTGCCTCTTGATCATATAATGGAACCTTTTGGACTCTGGGTTTATCTTTCTAGTTTTCCTCCTTGGAAAATACGTTCAGACTCCGTTCTCTGTCAGTGCACATTTTAGTTAATCTTACAAAGAGAACCTTTGCCAAAAAAAATCAGATCTATGTGGCATGTGTGGTGGATGAGCTGTGGGCAGAGAAAAAGTGAGACAGAGAACAAGAGAGAGCAAGAAAGCTCAATTCTTTCAGCTTCACCCGAGTAAAGACCAGGACTTGCACAGAGTATACACTCCTCCTGTCTCCACAGAAACAGCCACCTGCCTCACAAAAGAGTATTTAGCGTTGATTTTGTTTAGGTTTAGAGTTGACTTTGAAGTAGGATTACCAGGCATAGCTAGTATAATGCTACTGTGTTTGCACAACTTTCTGTTCAAAACACATTGTATCACTAGTTCTGTTCACTATTAAAACATACACTTTGAAATTAGGCCAAAGTTACCTATAAAATCTTCCAAAATAACTTACATTTCAGCTGCATGTGAGTGTGTTTGTGTTGGTAGGAAGTTCTTTCACTCTAATGTGGTCTCTTCATCTCAAAAAAGGCAAACAGGACTAATTCAGTTATTAGAGCTAAACTTCCTTCTCGGTAATTAAGAGATGTGTGTCGTTTCATTTGTCATTATTACCTAATTAAGTTCAGTAATATTGTTAGATGAACCACCAGTCACTCTCTGACATCCCTGACTACAAACACAAAAGGGCCTCCCCTCAGCTGTACAAGACTTTACTATAGCCTTCCTTAAAGCTACAATTTTTTGCTTCAAAAATATTCTGGAAAGATGAGTGTGTATGCAGCTATACATACATACACACGAACACGGGCCTTTCTGTCAACATGTACAAGGTTTTCAGTCTGGGCACGGAGTGTTCAGTGGAATTCAGATATCTAGCTAAACAAAAGGTGAAAGCAAAAACAACAGGCTGCTTCTGGGTTTTTAACTTCAGCAGGCTGACGAGAAGGCAATGGCCTTTTGTGCAGTACTGACTAGGCAAGTTAACAACTGAATAATGGCAAGAGGCCAAGAAAAAGAGTCTGTTCTCATTTGTGAAAGGCACTAGTAATAATGCCTGCGATTTTCAGCCAGGGCAATCAATACGTCCCTCTGAAACTGAATGCACCATATTTGTCCATTTAAAAAACATTAGATCCATATACTTTTTCAGATTTTGAAAACGTATATTTGTCTTAGCATCTATGGTGAAACTGGATACATCACCAGTAAAGCTAAAGACAGCTAGATACACTTGTTTATCTGAATAAAAAAAAATCCTTAAGGTACAATCAGCTTCTGGAACATTCCGAATCCTGGCACTCCTTAAACACTTTGCTAGCAGGGAAAGAGGCTGCATTTTGTGAAATTCCACACGACAATGCAAAGTTTGTTTATCTTAGCTACAGAAATGGGTGCATGTACAAAAACAACGCAAGCTGACAGTTTCTGCAAAGTTTAGTTTTGATCCTAAAGCAATTCTTCCACTCCAAAACTTCTGCACTGCATAATTTGGTGCTTTGAGTTTGTCTAACAAAGCGGACTGGGCTCACAGAGTCAGGCGGTCAGCTGACGGGTCAAACTGAACAGTAAACGCAGGTATGCTTCAGAAAGGAGGCGGGGGAACAGTACACGAAAGTTTGGTGCAAATGGTGGTGGAACGTGGAACAAACATCTCTACTTGAACCTGTGTTTTCCCTGATCTGGGACCTGGATGTACAGTAAGCTGACTGTACACAGCAATGCCCAAGGAAAGCACAGCAAATGCCTTTCTACCCAGATTTAGACGGCTCTTCTGGGATGTAGTTGATCGTATTATTTTTTGTTGCTGCATTTGGAAATATATTTCAAAGTATACCCAGTCTGTTGACTTTGAAGGGAGTTCCCAGAGTTGGGTAAGAAGCAGTTTTCAAAGCTGACTGAAAAAAGTCAACTCATGCCAGTGTCCATCGCAGGCAATAGGTGGGGAGGCTTTCCAGGGTAATGACTAAATTTCCCCCGGGTTTAAACCTGGAGAGAATCCAGATGGGGAGATTAACTGCCTCGTTGTCCTCGGGACACTGTAATTTCAGCCTTAGCCAGAGGCCGATTATAAACACGACGCTTGGAATTTTTAATATACAGGCTCTTGTTTCAGCATTGTAACAACTTTGCGACAGCTTCATGTAATCACTTGCATGGAAAATAACCTACAGCTCAAAGGATTCAGAAACACTTTGAGGATATGCACGTGACACTGTGTTGTCATGGTTGCTAGCCTGAGCTATTTGTGGAATCCAAAGCAACATGACAGTGGAGTCAATTCAGTGGGGCCGAAATTGTCAAAATGGTTGTATTTAATCTCTGCGATGTGGCAACAGTCTGTCGCAGGGTGTTGTCTACCATCCACTAAGCACTGAATATTGCTTAAATCAGACCAGTTTGGTTCAATTGCTCACTGATTAATAGCAAATTTAACCCATCTCGAATCACTCGAGCTGCTCACGGTTAGACAAGTGAGGAGCACTTATCTCGTACGCCGCGTTCTGATTTGCTCAACGCTGTTTCAGTGAGCTCATTTCTTGGCACCTGCCGCACATCTAAATCAGCGGAACCTGCCGGAGTTCGGAAAGCCTTCAAGGTGTGGTCACAAGCTTCAGGGCCCTTGGTTTCTCAGCTCTGGTGTGCACTGTAGCAGGTCAGAGTGCAAACACTGAACATTTTTTTTGTGTGCAGGACAAATCACTGAGACTGTGCTGAGTTGAACATCTGTTCCCAGAATCACTGATGTCATTCAGCTGCTACAGAAGCGTGGGGCACATGCAGATTCCTTTTTGTTTTGTATGTCAATTAATAATGTAGTAGTATTATGTTATGACTTTATATGTTAGTTTCTATTCAGAATAATTTGTTGGAAGAGGAGAAATCGACCCCCCCCGTAACATTTAACCTTGTGTTTGAGCAAAATAAGGAGTGGCACTGCAGATGCTTTGGCAAAGGAAGCCAATATTAAGTAACCAATGTATATTAGAAACAGTGAAATTTGGCTCCAGATTATTTTCCATTCACTAGGCTCTAGAGTATTGCATTCTGGATCATTTGTATTTTTGTACATATTTTTGAAGCAAATAAGTTCTGACAAAAACATGCATCTCTCTCATCTCACTGGATCTTGTTTCATGGAAACTCCTCTTATATTCAAGGTGGGGAAAAGGTATGTTCATATCTATCTTCAGCGAGTGGTGCAAGGAAGACCGCGAGGGACTCTCTGTGTTTGAAGCGAGGGGGTGGCCTAAAAGCAACTGGTTTGGGTTGCGATCGGAGTGTCAGATAAACAGAGCCATTGTTTCTGTGGTGCCACATCCTGTGGTTGTCTGGTTTGCGGAAAAGATGGCTACCATAAACCATGACCAGTCCCCTTTAGAATACCAAAGAACATTAACACCTTGCTTTCTGCAGTGAGAGATGATGCACACGTTTCGATTCCTTTCGCCGAAATCTCTGAGCACACTGACATCTGGGCGCGATTAATCCACTTCCTTTTTGAGTTTTTCACAGGACCTACCACGGAGGAGTGGTCCGGCTGGGGGCCCCTGCTCTTGGCCCTTAGCCGGCATTTCGAACATTGTTTCTTGCCGCGTCATCTTCAACTTGTAACAGGCATTTGTGAGTTTTGGAATACAAAATCAATTAGTCATGGCACAAGGAAACTTCCAGAATGGTTTGGGGTGCATCCCCTGCTGTTACAAAACGTACGTTGGCTGACCAGCTGAAGCCAGAGTTTGTGTACCAGACTCCGGGTGGACGAGCTTATTCATTTCCGATTTTCCCCAGTGTCATAATGTGCAAAGCATACAGAGTGAGTGTGAGTGAATGTGAGTGAGTGTGAATGAGTATGCGCTGAGTAACTGTGCGGAGACAGCACACAGGAGCCTCTCGGCCCTGTTCATCACTTGTGAGCCATCACTCATTCACTCTTTGTTTTATCTACACTCCATCAAGCAGACCAGCGCAATCATTTTTAATTGCTTACTAAGAAAGTCTGGTAGTGTAGGACGTTTATCTTACCGACCCCACTAATGGCTGCTGGTGAATCTTAGAATAGGTGTCTCACTCACATACAGGCCGGTTCTCAGAGTGGGGAAAACTTTGGGAATGTTCAGGCCCGGGAGGTGGGGTGTGGGGAAGATTCTCAAAGCCCAGCTGGTTTATTTTTTTTTTCTCTGTGCCTGGAATGATTTGTGAAACATGTGGCTTATCCAGCCCGTGCCTGAAACTCTTCCCCTTTCCCTTTGCCGCAGAGTGAGGAACTCACGGTGAACAGGAAAGAAGCCTCTGGAGCTCAGCGTCTTCTGCCCACTGCCTCCCTCTACTTAGCCGGCCTCCTCTGCTTCCTGTGTGAGCGAGGAGAGTAGCGAGTTTGTGCATATGGTGTTGGAGTGGGAGCTCAGCAAGAAGGGGAGGCTGGTGGAGATTGGTGTGGGATGGGGTGTTTTTTTTTTTTTTTTTTTAGAGACGAACAGTCTGTGTTAAAACATTCACACAGATGAGTGTGTGTGAAGACTTTTCCTTTTTTATGAAAATAAACTGACTCATTGTCCTGAGTTGGAAGACAGGAAGATAATATCATGCTGGGATACCCAACGACATTTTTAAACATTGCGTAAAAAGTCATGATCTCAGAGGTGGTCTTTAAACATTAGCTTAGTAAAGTCAAAATGTATCGCAGTATCAGGGTTTTCGCAGTTTTCACAGTTCTGCACCCATTTCACAGTTAAGAGCTGGCCTTACCTTTTCTGTGTTTTCAAACTGTCTCTTTCATCGGCTGCCATGAGAGTTATCCCTCCAATAATCCAACCTTGAAAAGTTGTGATAGGTTTGAGGTAAATAAATACTATACCATGGGTTGCTGTTTCTCATAGACACTGGAATGTAGGGTAACAGGCAGTCTGAATCAGGGATTCAGAGATGAAGAGATGAAGTGCATGTCTTTGAAAACACATGGATTTAGATAAGCTCTTTGGTCTATTAGCCTGTCAAATATTTAGCACAACTGAGATTAGAGAGAAATTCTCTCTTTTCCATATCAACCAATAGAAAGTCTCTGTTGTCACTGTTTTGGGTTGCGTTTCACAAAGCTTTACTGAAAGCCAAATACAACCATATCACCTCTCTGTAGAGAACACAGAAACAAGACGTTGAGTGAAATTAATCTGCCACTGTGAGTCTGTAAGTTTTTCTCTGCGTAATGGACGAGGGCAATGGCTGCACAGACACCAGCGATCACATTAGCAATTCAAAGGGTAATTGATCCACAAGCCTTGAACGCACACTTGTTCACACCACAGACATGAAGACTGACAGTCTCCTGCTGGAATCATATTTTCCCGGGTTGCTTTTTATCAGACATCGCACCAAACTAAATCCCACAGACACAAAATCATGCAATCGTCTTTGCAGCGCGGACGGAGGCTTCACTATTGCTTTCGGTTGTGCGGACAGCTAGCATGCACATGCTAGGATAATGCTAGCTTTGCACGTTCTTGTAGGAACTTTCGCAGGCATTCCTGCAATGTGCCTCAGGATAAACAGCTCAACTTTTGAAAAGTGTAACTGAAGATTTACATGGGCTTTAAAAAGCGAGTCCTTCCAAGAGGGATAAACATGTGCCTCAGTTTTTAGAGAAATTAGTTAATCTCTAATTTCAATAATCTCTTAAAGTCTTAAAATCATCTCTTTTTTTTCATTAAAAAGATCAGGGTGACAGTTATGTTGCAGATTGGTGTCACTGTCCTAAGTATTTTCTAGGACAAAGTTGACATACTTTTTTAACTTTATAATGATATATAATTCATGAACTACCCACACACCCACCAACTGCCCCTTTAAGTTGTGGAGACCAACATTCATATATTCAGTCAAAAAGAAGCTTTATGGCGGCCAAAAGGGTGGCCATATAGTATTAGCTTTCAGGTAGCATAGGCCATTAATGCATTTAACATTCTTCTAATGAAATCCAGCACAATATTCTTCTGTAGCCACTTCAGCATCTGGGTTGGCTCACATGCGTGGCTTCCTCCACAGCTCAGACCTTGAGCTGCCCCAAAACCCCCTCCATCCTCCCCAGAGACCACCAGCATCTGGGTTTGTAGCATAGCGCTTTGACTGACCCCCATAGAGGGAACTTCCTGAAAAGTCTGCAGGGCCAGTTTTTTTTTTTCTTCACTGTAAATTTCTTCCAAGGAAAATGACGAGAAGGGGGGAGCAAATGCTTCATTCTTTTTGTCGAACAACACACAGAAAGACTCCACCCCATTTGACCCTCAGACTTTCGTTTAGCTATTTAAGTCCATTTCCTTCTTGCTGGATGAATTTTTCACATTTGGAGTTCATGGTGTCCAGATGAAAAGATACAAGACCTGAAATGCTCATCTCTCTTCAGAACCTCTTTGTATTATTGTATTATCGTATTTATTGTATGTAACAGAATAGGTCTGCTACGCCCCTGAATCCATAACAATTTAGACCTGACAGGAGAGGGAAGTGTAGGCTCAGCACACAGGAAGAATTGAGGAAGTGCTTTATTTTCCTCCCTAAAACTGATAGTGGGCCTTTGAGATTTGGGCCTCTTTTCAAAACCGTGGGTTTGGAAAGAAGAGGTAGCCAGATCCAGCGGATCCAGTGTGTAGCTTTCAATGATGTCTAAGTTCCTTGCTAAAACAGCTGCTTCTTTTTAAGTCCTCGTGATTTGCTTAAGATGGACTTGAGGAGCATAGTATGTATCCTAACTTTACAGCTACGGAGCGTATGGATGAAAACCCTCAATAAAATGTACAGAAAAAAGCCAAAAATTCTAATACTGAAGATAGAATTCTATTGATTTGAGAAAAGGAGCATCACACAAATCCGGGACAGTGATATGGCATCGGTGTCCATTTCAAAAAAAGAATGACTGTGTGCACAAAACTGCAGCTACACAGGAAAACCAGTTAGCGCTGTGTTTTCCTTATGAGTGAGGGTATGATTTCCTCTGATTGGTAATAAAAAGGCTAATGGGTGATGTAATTGCAGGTGATGGGAATATTCCAGCCACTGCAGTTTACAGCAAAGCCAAGTCGTGCTGGGGTGCTTGTAGAGAAAATGGTAAAGCAGTAAAATTCAGATTAGGGTTAATCTTAAGGTTGTAACTGTACCTTGCACTCGCAGTCAGATTTGGATACAAGAAATGAAAATACAAAGTACATTTCATGATTACAATTTATGTTTAAATGCCATGATTTGATGTATCAAGCGGCTTATTAAATGTGAATATAATCTGTTCCTAAAAAGCAGTTCTAGCCCTAACTCATATCTTTTTAATCTACATGTATTTGTAATCACAGAGTGTAACCTAATCTCATGCATAGATGCAAATCAGCATTTACTGTGCTTAGGGTTTCCTGTATTCATTACCAGTTTAAGGGCCCTCAAAGAATTTTTCTAGAGTACTAAAGCATTATCCAAGTCTATTAAGACCTGACTTACTAATATTATAACAATACAGAAGCATAAAAAACAATAGCATATAAACACAGTTAACGTTGAATGACAGTTAATTTTTCTGATACACAAAACAATGTAGCTTTGAGGAACACCATCACGATCTCTTTATCTTGAAGATATAACACTCTGTGCATTATATCTGTCCTATAGGTAGTTTCAAAATCTTTTACACATACACATACAGAACATATTAGATTGTTGTTAAGTAACCAGCAAAGGACAATTCCGTCCTTTGGACAAAGTCATGTCAACAGTTTTGTGGTGTGTGAGTTGTCCCTTCCCAGTTTAGCAGCCCTAAACACAGAGACTAGGGCCTGTGTAGTGAGAAATGCATTGTATTGTGGTTGTACACCAGCAGGCATTAACCAAAAACAGACTGTTGTAATATAGGAAGATTCTTAACTGTTGACTCAAGATATAAGTACAACCTACGGACTAATGATATAGCTTGTAACAATGCAAAAATGGTTTTATTAATACTTCGAGAAAACAAAAAAGATTAGTAGAGACAGCAGCAATTGGTTTTTATTTTCAAAGACAAACACTAGATAATGTCAAGATCTGACCAGGTTTCAATTACCTCACCGGTCTTACCCATTACTGTGTAAGTCATGGTAGCATTCAAGCACTGTACAGCCCGGAGCGTGAAACGGTAACACAGCTCTGGGGATTGCAGTCGGTGCAGTGGTGCGGACTTCTGTCTATTCCTGTCTGCCACTCCTTACTTGCGTTGTGTTGGCCTCCAGCCAGAAGAATTGCTACATCACCTAGAGGAAGTGAGCCAGTGGGCCCGGCTTTTTACGACTGCATGGCCGATCGATACGAGGCACCTACGGCCGCGTCGCACCCAGGGAAACACACTGTCGCAGGGTTGGAGTAGCGGGCTTGTAGCCAGCTTCATCGGTGCTTCACTTTCATCTGCCAACTCGTTAAATAAGACATTATTACTAGACATGTCCCATTAATGTAGCATTTTAATATTTACACAACTCTGCCCCACTTTAATGAGCGAGGTACTGCTCCGTTTTCTGTCACAGCTGGCTGGCGCGTTGAGTCATGCCAGTAGAAATGTGACGTGTTATTATACGAAGCGCATCGAAGGTGATGCGCTGTGAGCAAAACCATGTGTCTGTCAGCACCGTCATCTAACCTGCATGTAGCCTCAGACCAACACAGGAAATGAACAGTTCTTTATCTCCTCTACCAGATAACAACCAATAAACCAGTGTTTAGGGTCAGTTCTGTGCGTGGGAGACTGATCTTGAGCTGAAGCTTGTAAAACACACCGCCGAGTTGGAGAGAACGTAACAAACCATACTCTGCAAGGGGAAGTCTTACCTTTGACTCCAAGAGAGCCTTCTCACCAGACCGTTCGAATCTCAGCTGCATGCCCCACAGCTAAATGTAAATGTGCATTTATTGCCACTGTGGAACCAGAATACAAGTCGGTAGAATCGCTGGCATCCTCTGTGGGAAGCTCCCTGAGCATTAAGCATCTGCATACAAGCTGATGTTGTCTTTCAGGCTTAAGTTTAATTTTACCAGCATGTGCTTACATGTAAAAAACCTTTACTTTCTTCGGTTGGCTATCACTTTTGATATGCCTAGTCTGCAAGATGTTTGGTACAAGAGTTCCTATCAATTTTACACTAGGTGTGTGGAATTTCTAGATTTATATACATTAAAATGTTAAAATAGATTAAAGTACAACCATAGCAAAGACAAGAACAGGAGTAATTAAATCCATGTTATGGAAATGAAAGAGAAGCAGCTGTCGCCCTTTCACTTGGCTCACTGATGCTCCCCTACAGGCACCAGACGTTTGGGTTGGATTTTGCATGGAGATTTTACTTTTACATGGAAGCAAGACTTGCTTGGAAGGGAGAGTGTGAAGAGGGACTGATCAAAGGCAAGGAGGGGCCTTTTGTTTGTTTACACCTGCATTCTTCTCATTCATTTGGTTTCACGTACGTGTGTGTGTGTGTGTGTGTGTGTGTGTGTGTGTGTGTGTGTGTGTGTGTGTGTGTGTGTTTGCAAATGAGTGCATGTGGAAAAGACTGGAATAACTCTTACCTCATCTTAAACGAGCTGCATAAATACAGACAACCTGTTTACGTATCACGCTTCATGTATTAAAGAAAAAAATACTAGGCTTTCAGATTTTGTGTGATATTTAAATACTTCTCTCTAAACTCTAGCTGCAAGAACCTTTTTAGAACCTCAGATCATCTTGATGTCAAACCTCTGACTATTACAACTGAGCTCTCCAGTGAATCACTGCTCAATGGTTCAGTAATAAGCACCTTCTTGTTGTATGGTCAAGAGCAGACATGTTAAGGAATGCAACCGAACAAACTTCACCAGCTCCCTAGAGGAGAAGTCTACTCCTTTTCAGCTTGTTTGTCTTAATAGGAGCCATCAGAAGTGCAAATGAACACTTGAGTGACTCTAAAGGAAAGTTCCATGTACCGCTCAGTTTTTCAGATATATTGCCCTTCTGTGCGTTAGAAGCCAGACGTATATACACCTGTAAAGAAACCTCCAGGAGATTTATTCAGTCTTAGTCTAAACACGATAACGCCCTCAGCACCTTCTCTCGGAGATTTAGCACACAAAGACTCACAGCTTAAAATCTGCCACTCACACGTCACTCTCTTGTCACCATGTCCCTACGGGTCCTTATACACACACTGGTTCATCTGCATGAATCGCGTTGGTTCAAATACCTCTGATGTTATCAAAGATTAATAGTCGCCTCCTTCATGAGAGCCAGTGTCTGAAGAGTTATGACGGGTGGAAGAGGATTTTACGAAGGGTTTTCATTTTCACTTGCTGGCAGAAGTCAGAAGGGCTTTTATTGTTGTTGTTGGGGTTTTTTTTTTGGTTTTTTTTTTTGCTTGTTTTGGCTTTTATTCTGTTACTTTGGGTGTGCCCTATATCTGGCTTCACCTTTGTTTATCTCTGCCATCTTTTTCAACAGTTTTTCACAGATTGCTTTGTCTTTGCCTTTGTAACTAATTATATTTTGATTATTTTTCTCTTTAGAAAGTTGTGAAGCAGACCACTAATTTCACTTCAGATTATATTCAGCATACTCTTTTAATGGTTTTTTGACTTAAAATGATAATTGTGTGAGCGTCCTGTTCTAGTCTTCAAGGGAGGGCTTGTTGGAGAGACTCTCCCAAGGCTGTCATCAGGTTACAGATGTCTCATGAAGTGTAATGTGAAAGGGGTGGGGAACATATTTCTGGAATGGATATATTGTTAAAGCATAAATATGAGAAGGTAAAATGACAATACAGTTGGACCTCAAAATTAGCAGATTCTGTCAGACTGTCTGTTCATCTGTCTGTTTTCACAGCTTCACAGCTACTGAATTATGGGCCAGTGCTCGCTGACTGTTGTCTATTACACATTAACAGGGCAGACATTACTGACTGCACTTGTTTTTTTTTAGAGTATTATATTTTTAGTAGTTTGAATTATTCAAATAACCCAAACTGGTTGAGTTAGACCACAAGTGCTATATGTAATCCATTTCTTTGTAAAATCATTGACTTTCTTTGTTTTTTTTTTCTCTTACTTTCCTTCTCTTGCTTGTCTGATGTGAAGTTCCCATTTCATCCTCATTCCACAGGATTTACAATTATATGTCCACATGCAGCATTAAAGATCAGCCAGATGGTTTTAGCGAGGAGCTGTTCTGGTTCTAATCAAAAGACGACAGAGACAGAAAGAACGAGAGAGAGAGAGTGTCTGGGGATATATAAAGAGAAGAAAGTAGACAAAGAAAGAACAAGAGTCCACCAGACACTCAGAATCCTGGAACAAGCGTTATTTATTGTTGCTCAGTGGTTTAGATATTAATGTTAGTTTTGGCAACTTGACAGAGAAGAAACAATCCTCACTGGCTAAAAGGTTTTAATGTTCTACCAAATAATATTACACCGGGAGACATGATAACTTGTGCCACAGAAGTCTGACCAAGACAGTGTTGACAGGATGGTGAGGAGAGCATTATTGCTTATTTATGTGTGTTACCATAACCAAGCAGAAATGTTTTAATCTTCTCTATCATCTCTCTCCCTCTCTCTCACTCTCAGTATGTCAGGGAGGAAACAACAGACTGACCCTAATGAGCAGCGCCAATGACCACTACCAGAACATAGTGAAGATGTACAGCAACTGCAACGTGATTCTGGAGAATCTGGAAATCACATACACCACTCACGAACATGACCTTTCCTTTCTCGAGGTACATGCTTGTCAGACAAACAAGAGTTGTTTTTTTCTCAGGTGTACAGGTTTCTCATGACACAGCCTGTTTATGTCCATGGTATGTACACATAACATCCATATCTTTTTACGATGGGCATATCTGATAGCATTTGGACGATATGTTAGCAAGTGAAAAAGCACTGATCTATTAATGTCTTTATTAGATATCAGTGTAACAAACTAAGTAGGAGAGTTGCCGTGCCCCATCTGAAAAATGTTGTGTGGGAAAAAAAAAATGTTTAGGAGATTAGAGAGGGTGATACTGCCCAATAAGAAATAAAACATAGAAATGGTGTACGAAAAAGTTTAGTGATGATGATAAAACCAGAAGCATGATATCTGCCTTTGTAATTGATTATGTTTACATAATGTTTCTGTTTAGAAAGTTATGAGGCAAATCACTTGGAAACCTGCTTCAGTTCAATGCAAATGCCATTTGTTTAAGATTTTCATTAAATCATCATATTTGAACTTTGCTACTGCTGCTTTTTTTTTTGTTGATGTTTTTTTTTCATTGATCTCATGATCAAACTGGGACTGACACATTTTCCATTGCACGCCTTTAGACCATCGAAGAGGTCGGAGGTCACGTCCTGATAGGTCTCAACACAGCAGACCGGATCCCGCTGGTCAACCTGCGCATCATCCGCGGCCACACGCTCTACGATAATTCGTACGCGCTGGCTGTCATCTCTAACTACAACATGACCACTGGCAGGGGCATGCGCTCGCTCCCCCTCATCAACCTCAACGGTACGGCCGAATTTACCTCCATCGTACAGTTAGACATGCAGTTGCATCAGACGCTCCTCGCATGGCAAAGCGTAATAGAAACTTTAAGTTACTTAAGGACGTTTTTTGCAATGGTGAACGTGGGTAATTTGTATGAATCTGCCAATCATTGTCCTGCAATCTGCCAATCATTGTCCTGCAAGTACAGCATGAATCAGTGAATCCAAAATTAACACATGAATTCTTTCATCGAAAGAAATTCTGAAAGGAGGAGTGATGTTTGCCCACAACCGGTATTTGTGTAATATGGAGACCATCCAGTGGACTGACATTATAAACATGAAGAGCAATCCTATAATATTCAAGTCAGACCCCAACACAGACAAATATTGTGAGTAATCCTTACAGCCTGGCTTATTGCTAGATCACACTCATCACATACATTTGCCTGTTTTACTGAAGGAATTTGCTCAAGCCGCAGTGATGTGAGCCACTCTTGTCTCCTCCTGCAGGTAAGAAGTGTGATCCAAGCTGCTACAACGGCTCCTGTTGGGCTCCTGGCCCTCAGAACTGCCAGACATGTAAGTAATAATCATATGGAGGAATCGGGAAAAAAAAAAATACAAACAAGGAAAAAGACAATTTCCCATTAAAATGGCTCATCTTGGTTACCCTGGGTAGTTAAGGCTGCTGAAAAACTTTCAATAATTTTTTACAAATGCCTTGCCTCACTGTTTTACAGACACGAAGCTGACGTGTGCAGAGCAGTGTTCGGAGAGGTGCAAGGGCCCGAAGCCCAGTGACTGCTGTAATGAGCACTGCGCAGCTGGATGCACGGGGCCCCGGCCCACGGACTGCCTGGTGAGGACACACCCCGGGTGGCCCTGGGAGGCTCCGGTGGTTAGGGGGTGGGAGTGATCAGAGCCCGGATACAGTGTTTGCCCCTTCAAAGAACTGGCACAGCAGAAAGTTGCAATCCTGAACGCTTTAGGGTCCTCTGGTGTGTCTTTATTGCAAAGTGTAAAACATTCACAATTAAAACATTTTGCAACAGTATAATCACAAAATAAACACATTATTTAAATATTTTCTCCATATCAGATTGCAGTATAGAACATGTGGACTTTGAGTCATTTTTGTAACGTGGTGTTTATATCAGTAGTGCCTGTGAGGTTTGCTGGTTAGGACTGATCATTCAGTGTCGGAGGTGAAAACGTAAAGCAGGTGAATGTATGTGCCTGTGCCTCACGAAACCTCGGAATTATGTGACACCACATGACTGAACAGCATCTCCAGTGGGGGACTGAAAACACCCCGGTCCCATATCTCTCAGCACACTTGCTTAACGCTTTTGTCGTCAGTTGAATGTGGCCAGTGCTGTGATTCAGTGAGAGGCCGGTACCTCCTCTGCTGATGATACGTGGAAGGTTTCCTCTCTGTTGTGTGTGTTTCTCACCAATGGAGGGAGAAAAAAAAAACTACAAAAATTCATGTCAGGCTCCAGGAAAAGCTCCCAGAACTACATATCCTTGTGTTTGTGTGTTGTGTGTGTGTGTGTATGCACTATAGGCCTGCAGGGACTTCCAAGACGAAGGAACATGTAAAGATGCATGCCCTCCTCTCATGCGCTATGACCCCAACTTCCACCAGCTGGCCCCCAACCCGGACGGCAAATACAACTTCGGGGCCACGTGCGTGAAGAGCTGTCCACGTAAGTGCTGGATCCAGACCGATGCTGACATCCGTTCACCCCACCATGGCACTCTGCCACTCGATGAATATGTTTTGTGCATCCCAGAATGATGTCGTTTGGGTCTGCTTAGAAACGGGAGCACAATCTCCGCTGAGATATTCTGCACGTTTTCTGCTATACGATGGAGGATTATCAGAAAAGCTGAGCCCCTGCAGTTTTTCCCTGGTTCACATTCATCAGATTTACATTTACGGCATTTGGCTGACTTACAATTGTGACTGAATACATCTTGAGCAGTTGAGGGTTAAAGGCTTTGCACAGGGGTCCAACAGGGGCAACTTGGCAGAGGTGGGGTTTGAACCAGCAACCTTCTGTTTACTTCTGAGCTACCACCGCCCAGATCAGATGAAACTGTTGCACAAGCCTGTATGACAGAGCACCCTAGTTAAAGTGTGAACAGCTCTGACTGAAGCAGAGG
>JAOYMR010000003.1:4114688-4130533 GCA_025802075.1 Tenebrosternarchus preto
CCCCCCCCCCCCCCCCCCCCCCCCCCCCCCCCCCCCCCCCCCCCCCCCCCCCCCCCCCCCCCCCCCCCCCGGGGCGAGTGGAGGAAATGGGTTTCTTTCATTTAAAACATGTGAGCGCAGATCTGCTACAACAAGACAAGCTATTATCTTGTCATATGCAGATCTGTCTCTGCATGGCTGGAACAAGAAGGAAAAATGAACTGTTGACACATCCTTGCAGCAGCTGTTTCTCAACAGTTATTAAACACTGTGAATATCCTGCTCCAGCTAATCTGACCACTCCGTTGGAGAACAAATACTAACTGCGATAAGTCGCTTAAATCAAACGCAGCAGTATTACCTGGTAGTGCGTGTGTGAAATCCCAGTGAATAGAGCTGTGAGAAATAGCTGCGCTTGTTTGAACAGACACATTTACAGTTGAAGGTGTTAGAAGAAGAGTGGTCTGGACGAAACCTAATGTCTTTGTTCTTTTCACAGAGCCTCAACAGCAGCATCGGCTCCTGCCAGAACAGGAACAGGGTGAGTGATTCATGGCGCTGGGCCCAGGAGATGCCTGGCTCTCGCCAAACCTGGCCGTTTTCTCTTGTGCACTGTATAAAATCACACCAGTTAGTCCCCAGTTTTGCTTTGACTGTAGTGTTTTATTATCCATCAAACACAGTCTTGACTGCAGCTTTTGCGGGATGACTGTTCAGGAAGGCTTTGGTGCAACGTGCTGTTTTTTTCCCCTCACCTTACGTAATAGCTGTTACATTACACTTAGTTCCAGGAACTACAACAGGTAACACAGGAATTCACATTTTTTTAAAGAAGCAACACCCTTCTTTACGCTGAGTGATTCTGTTTGATGTAGAATCAGAATCCCTTTCCGGCGAGGGAGAACAGCCTCGTGCTACGCTACATCCCAGACCCGACAGACCAGTTCCTGGACGGAGACTTCCAGCCTGCCCCAGGTAAGAGCGTGATGCTCCACCTCACATGCACTCTCTGCTACTCTGATCTCTCAATGGGCTCATTATTTGAGCTGTCAGCCAATTTAATTGCTAGTCAATACCGCACTGAATGAGACAAATACTGGCTGGAATTATGGAAATCTGGTTTGTTAAATATAATTAAATGGTAGAAAAGGGGAGAAATTGAAATGTTACAAAAGGGACATTTTACTGTAGTCATGGTTAATTGAATCAAATCTCTGGGAATCGCACAATGTAGACAAGGCACCATTTCCCAAAAGCATTCATACAAAGCTTTAGAACAAGATTAATCATTATCATTATCATTCTGAACACATTCTCGGATTGTTAAGGTGATTTTTAACACCACAAATATTTTAAACTGGGTTTAATCTTACTAAATCCTTCAGTTCTAATGTAAAACAACATTTTATCGAATAACTACTAGTGGTTGTTTTGTGCTAGATGAGATCACTTCCTTTTCCTGGTTTTCTGATCAACTGTCTGTCCCTCCCCGTAGAATACATGAATCAGAACGGCACCATCATGTCCGACATGTCCAACCCCATCTACCAGCAGCCAGGGCCTGCACGGCCGGCCCAGTCCACTGGTACCCTGGACGAGACAGAAGAGGAGTACCTCAACTGTTTCAGTAGTTCTGGAGGGGCTGCACCTTCTTTGGTCACCCAGCCTGAGTACCTCAACACCTGCCAGACCCGTCTCCTCTCTGCCCTCTCTCCTGATCACACTCGGCCCAACGGGAACGGCTTCATCGCCCAGAGCGGCAGCATAGACAACCCTGACTACCAGCAGGACTTCTGCCCACTGGGCATCAAGCCCAAGTTCAACGGTCACCTGCTGCCAGCGGAAAACGCAGAGTACCTAGGCTTGGAGGCGCATTAGCAGGTTCTGAATGCCCCTCGGAAGCGTACGAACTGTTCAGAAGCTGGGATGACTTTGGTGAGGGGACACGGAACCAATCAGTGACTGGGACTTCAATGAAAGTTCCCTGCTTCCCTCACGTACACGAGCCAAGCTAGATTTCGGATTATTTTGGTTCACCTTCTGGATTTTACTGTTTGTCTTCAGTTAGTCCACATGCATAAGTAACTGCAGTCAGTGAAGCAAGCCCTCTGCCAGGTGCCTACTCCGCAAAACAATTCTCAGAATTTCAAGTCTGTTCTATCCAGAAGAGTCATGAGATACAGGATCTGAGCACATCCTGTATTGGGAAGCTCACCTTGTCAAGATGATGGTGTTTCACAAAGCAGATGGACTTCAGCCCAGTCCATGGGACTGCAGGGTCGAGATGACAACCAACTGACAGCCAAGTGTGGAGCATCCTACATCACATATATGGACTGTGCTCTGTAGCATGTATAGCTCTGAAACACTTTACTACAAAGACTGGACTTGTTAGCAGAACATAGCAGCTTAGTCTTGCATCTTAGCCGTGATCTGAACACACAGTGGCGCTATTACAGCCTGCCGTCCACTGTCCACTCACATTTTATGCTGGAAATATCAGTATCTTAGACCAACTCGCATATGGTACGTGTCCTAGACTGAGAAATATGGCTGACGTTTAGGTTAATGCATCTATTCCATCATCATAATTGGTATCATATGACATGTACAGGATTCCTTGTATCTTTTGCTATCTGTAAATCAGTTCTCGTGTCTTTTGCATTGTTGCACTCCCTGGATTTTATGTTGAATTAAGTAATTAAAGCTTGTAAAGTGATGCAGGACGTGTTCAGAATGACTGGGTTATGCAGGTAACATTGCAGTGCCCTCGGACAAAAAACTGGGTGATGTCACGTGATATGCTAGAACATCCTTGGGCATTTATCTGCTGAAAAGCCTTTTTGAAAAGCTTTGCAAAGCTCTTCTCCTTTCTCTTGGACAGCTACAGTCTCGTTGGAATGTTCCTTTCTGAGCTTCTCTTTTATTTGCCCCCCCCCCAAACTATAATTATTACTTTTAAAAAGTAAACAGAATAAAATGTTCTTTTTAATCAAACTTAATTGAAGCATTTGTCCAAGTTGTTTACTTGCCTCCACATGTCAAACAAAATTGAGGATTCGATTGGGAATCTAATCATGGTTAACTGAATCAAAAAAGCCTTGTGAATCATTCACTCTGGGTGAGGCCCCATTTCCTGAAAGCATTAGCACTAAGCTCATCATACGTTGGTTAAGTATCACTTTAACACTCTCTGTCTGTTAGGATGACCCTAATAACAAATATTTCAACACACTGGGTCTATTTCCACTCCAGTCTTGAGTTCAAATGCATAAGGAATCTCACCATTCACTCCAAATGTGTGAAAAATAGAATTTATCAATTTTTTTTTTCAGCCCATTAATTTTTCGGAATTTTTCTGAATTAAACAGTTTGTCATATTTTAACCATTTAATCACACACAAATGCCTCTATAGAAAACACAGAAAAATGACTCAGTAGGTAAGTGATGTGCACTGACTGGACATGAAAGTAAATATACACTCATCATCCACTTTAGAAAAAAATACAAAAGTGTAATTCAGTAGGTAAGCAATGTGCACTGAGCACAGCATATGAATAACTGCAGTGTACTGTAGAGATACAGGACATGTCAGACAGAAGTCCTTCATCAGCTGTCCAAGTAAAGTCCACAGTGTGTGTGTGTGTGTGTGTGTGTGTGTGTGTGTGTGTGTGTGTGTGTGTGTGTATACTCATCACCTAGTGTATAAATACCTACCATACTCCTGCACTCACTCATCTCTTTATTACACAGTTATACAGACTGTAGCCCTTATCTTTTTCCATTACCTTTACCTCTCAGTTTCTCATCCCAGGACCAGTGATGTACAGATGATATTTCTGTCAAGGGACCATTTTTAGCAGCAGAACAACACTGACACAGTAGTTGCTTGGTAGTGGCCATCGTGCTGAGAGTTTCAGGCACAACTGGGTTGCTATGTGTTTAAACATCAATATCACTATGTGGTTTGGAGTGACTTGCCTTCTCAAAACTGACCACTGATGAGAATCCAACAAATGGACTTCAGTCTGAAACCGTACACCTACAGAGCATTTCTAATTAATTAATGTTTGTAATTAAATGGGAGGTGAATTTTAATGTGTGCCAACATTGTATTCATATTTAGGTTGAAGAAAACATTCAAATATACTTTCAACTATGAGTAGGTTATATGTGCTTAATTTTTCTTATCTAGGGCTATTACGTACATTTTATTCAGACCTAGAGAGAAACTCTCACTGAGTTCTATTATGCATTATTAAGTAATCGGAATATTAAAAAAAGAATATTCTCAAAAGGTTACAATGGTTAAGCCTTCCAATATTTCCACTGTCTAATTATATTCCAAATATTAGGATTTTAATCTAAAATTTCTATTAGAGCTCGTGTGCGCCATCTTGAGATATAAATCTGCGACCTTACATTATTGTACTTTATGGTCCAAAACAGTAGGTGGCAGCAGTGGATACCTTTTCAATGGGCTCAATAAGAAATACGAGTACAACCGAAAAAACGTCTTCTTTTACCCATAAATGTTGAATGTGGTTACTGCTAGAAGGAAGCATAATCTTAACTCTAGTTTAAACTCAATATTTGTTATTCTAAATGTTATTTTCTTTAAAAAGAAAAAAGCTAAATAACATAAAATGCCGAATACATGTTAGCTGGCACTAGATGGCGCCATAGATGCGCTGATCGTACAATTCCTAAAAAGAAGAAGAGGAGATGGGCTTGGTTTGTACATAATAACAGGAAATGAGATCCTGCCGTCTGAGTACACCTAGGCATTCATAGACTGGTCGGAGAGGGAGTATGTCTCTCTCAAGAAGAATCTGCGTCTTTTCACTGCTGGTTGTTATAGTTATTCTATCAGAGACGCAATGGGTGAGTAACGCTTAGTGGTGTTTGTAACGTGGCAAATTACTGCCCGTGGGATTGGGAACAAGAAGTTACGTAGCTGAGTTATTTGCAGTTGTTTGTTGTTAGTTACTAGACGGTTTGCCTTTTTGCTGTTGGAGGAGTCTCTTTTTCCGAATTATTGTATATGGCAGCATCACCACCTCGATTAGCTAGCTATAATTGCTATCGGAAAGGTTGACATACGCGAGGGTTGGGGGAAATGCCAGGTGCTGGCTGTCGCTAGTGTCATTTGGTATGAGGATTGCATTAGTAAACTTCCAGTCACTTGAGTCATACAGATCGACGTCCAGAGTTTACGGTGCTCCAGGAAAATATTTAGTTTATTCAGATAGCCTTACCATCCAGCTAAATGAAATCGGATCCCTAGGCTTTATATCCATGTACTCTCATCCAGCTGGTTAATAAGCGAATTCGTCCGTTTAGGTCTTTAGGCTAGACTTCTCTACTAATTTTTAGGACCTCCACTAATTTTATTGCTTAACGAATTGCTTCCAAAAACAAATTGTCAGTCCAATCTGGTGCGTGTCACGTTACCGTGGTGAAGCATTATCAACCTAACTAGAAGGTTGTCATCGGGCAATTTGCTAGCTAGCTGTATATTGTTGGAGTCGTATACACGAACTAGCAATGTTTAACAATATCTCCTTGGAGTTGTATTTCAAGTCCATTACATTGTCGTTTCTACACGGCTGTTGGGCTTAATGGAAATGGCTGCGCCTTTTTACAATGACCTGTTTCTTAAACGCTTCAGATGCCTTTTTTGACAAATCCATCATGACTCAAATTAGGGTTTCAGTTAGCTTTTGGGCAGGACTAGTCGACTTATTTCACCTTATGAAACTGGTTTGAGGTATGTGGTGCACATTTCTCGTGGACGTTGCAGGCAGCATGAGAAGAATTACTTGCGTTCAGATTTTGTACAAGTCTTCAAAAAAATTGGCGTTTGCTAAGCCTAAGAAATTTCTCGCTCATGAAGGGAAACTTGTACGTTGCTTTTAATGTTTTTGATGAACCTTTTAAATGTTGTCAAGAAAACACTGAATAAAAGTCGTGCCTAATTTTTTTTTGACAATTATTAATTTAAGCATGACTGTCTGTCTATCAAAATTACTTTCTATTCCCCCTGCTCCATAGGATGAGGGAAATGACACAAATACAGTGTAAATATGTAAATACAGACGCACTAGGCCACTCCATTAGAAACGTGTGTTCGCCTCCTCATTAGTCTATAAAATTGGCCAGTTATGAGGAGGCAGGTTTGTTGTGCGCACAAAAAAAAGCGTGAGAGTTTACAAACAACAAAAAACAACTGTCAGGGTAGTTTGAGCCGTGAAGAAAGCTAGGAGTCAAATAACCGCTTGGATCAGAAACGCTTCTTGGACTGAACAGCACAATGTACCTCGAGTGTGATGGAGTACAACAGAATATACCACTTGGAGTGGAAATCCATGAACAAGAATTTGAGCCTACACGTGATGGCTAGCTGAATTTAGGCAGTTAAAGATTGCAAAATGTTGCCTTAAGAATCTCTGTCCGCTGTTCACACAGAAAGTAATGTAACGGAAAGGAAAATCATCTTGACGCACACAGACGTTGAGGCTTCAGTACCAATCAACCGTTATTTGAATACCTCGTCCCTTAAGAGCCTGTATGATTGCTGGTGGTGACTTTCTTGTAAAATGAGAGATTTTATCTAATTACTACTACTGGTTACTTTAGAAAATATTGAACGGAACAGAAGAAATTTCAGGAAAGTCTTTTATTTGTTTGTTTATTTTACTGCAGTTCACAAGGCAGAAACAAATGGCCTGCAAGTGGAAAACGATGACTCGAGCCCTGTTCATACTCTGCTGCAGTATGTACTGACTTGTGTATATACTGGCCCTTGCTGGGATCCCGTGTGTGTGTGTGCGCGCGCGCGCGCGCTCTTCTATTGCTCTGATCTTAGCAGAGTCACAGTTGCTGGTAAGAGTTGAGTCGGCACTAACTGAACGCCTGGCCAAACGCTGTCCGATCAATCCAGCAACCTGGTGGTGGAGGGGAAGGTGTGCGTGTGCGCTTTTCAGTGCGCTAGTGCTGAACCAGACGATTGTGCCGGCTAAGCCAGACTGAGCAAAGCTGGGAATGCTGACTCTTCCGCTCTTAATCTAGTTTTCCCGGTTGCGCTCAGAAGCTGCGCTTGTGTGAAGCTCGATTACGCAAACACATGTTTGACGAATGGGCTGTGTGGTAAACCCTCAGATTCCAGTACGATAGCGTGGGAGATAAAGGAAACATGTCGAACAGTGTGCTTGAGTTTGCGTTCCCACACGCTCCAGGTTTTGAGCTCGACAAATACCCGTCACATGCTGAGTGAATCATCGGTTACGTCAAATCACGTTACTCTTTCAAAACCAAGGATCACATGGGCTGTCCTCTTTGATCATTGGTTCTCTGCATCAGCCTACAAGATCTTAAGCACTGCACTTTTTAAAAAAAAAAAATCCAGACATGGTGTGCTATGGGTTTTGGTTTTGTTTTTGTTTGTTTTGTTTTGTTTTTTGGATTTTTTTTTTTTAAATTGGTCTCTCTGGAGTTGCCCAGAGGAGGAAGGCTTCCCCTTTTTAACTGTCAGTCCTTTGCTGGATCCCTCTATGTCCAGGGAGCCACTCCTCTGCTGTCTGGACTGGTCTAGAGCTGCTCTGTCTAAAATAAATAGAATCGGTTGGTTTAAAAAAAAAAAAATACAACAACAACCCTGTTATAAATAAATGGGTGTTGTGTGTAAAGAAAAAATGAGCTTCTCCTACCACAAATGTCAGCATAAATGAGGAAGTGAGTATTTACTTTAAGGAACTGATTTTGAGTATTTCAGGTATGATATAAATATAAATGCACATCTGTACATCTGTAAAAGATAAATGGAACATGCAGATGGTGGAGCAGAAATGGTTCCCATTGATGGGGAAATTCCTCTTGGGAAAACCTTAGATTTCCCAAATCTAAGTGTTGTCCACAGCCAAGTGTATCATTACATTGTATGATACGTTCCAGTGTATTATTATCATGGTATCATTACAACCCTCTTCCTCTCCTTGAAAGGCTGTAGAAAGGCTTCTGATATAACTGGGTTGCCCTTGCAGGCCCAGGCGCAGCACTGCATCTGGTACGGAGAATGTGGCAACTCCACGATCCTCCCGGAGAAGAAGTACAACTGTAACTACACGGGGCCTCCCCAGCCTTTACCCAAGGAGGGCCAGGACCTCCTCCTGGTAAGCACTTCCAATGCCTTCATCTTGGTTTTCCGTTCGTGGATTATTAATCCCACTGCAACTTCATCACGTTCCTGCACAGTGGAAGATGCTTGTTCACCTGCTGGAGAGATGGAGTACAATGAATGAGAAACCGAGGTGTTTAGTCAGGAAGTACTGCAGATTACTAATGCATTCTGGGAAAGGGTTTTTGATTTTGCTTTATTTTGAGGTATACACAAAGGCACCTATTCATCTTTCTCACGAATAATCCCTGTTAACATTCAACTTCATGTTCAGTTGTGGGGATAGTGGTGGACTGTGTTACAAATAAGTTGGCTTTAGAAACTGGTATTGGCCTTATTTTGTTACATGTACACATTAAATGTAAGATGTTTCAAAGCCGAAAGTGTTGGCGAGTAGGTTTATGAAAAAAGAACAAATAAAAAAAAAAAAAACAGTAACTCACAATACAGAAAGTGAGTAACCCTTCCACTGCAGGCTTTAATTACATGCCACACTGTGCACGCTACCTCACTGCCAGTGAGCCAGACAGTGACGATTAGCTAATAATACTGTAGAAGGGTCAGGTTGTATCGGGCCTGTCCCTGTAGTGAAATATCATAAGTTTCATTGATCGGTCTCGCATTACGGAACCCTCCAAAATATCAGCAGAAGGAGCTCATCCATAGCCAAGGGTCCCAGCTGCACTAACGAGCAGTTTAGAAACGCGTCCTTCAGTAAGCAAGAGTTTGGACATAGGATATGCATAAGAGATTGTTTTTATTTATTTTATTATTATTATAAAGCTGCCTTTTACTTTATGAAATGTTTAGTTTTTTTCTGTCCACTTCCTCCTGCTCCTTCTCGGAGGGGTATGAAGGGCGTGGCCTGCACGGCACTGGGTTTAACCCACCCTGATTGGTCATTCTCGTGCGCAGGAGCTCTGTCCAGGACTGGCCTATGGCACCCAGAGCGTCTGCTGCAACACCCAGCAACTGAACACGCTGAAGGGCAACATCCAGATTCCTTTGCAGTACCTGTCCAGGTAGGTAGGACTCATTTGTTGTGGAGGTTTTTAGAACACTGACACTGTCGAAGTGATGGACATGGACTTGGTTTACAGCTTGACAACGGATCATGCCTTTTTTTTTTTTTTTTAAAGCTATACCTTCATGTTTGTTTACATAGAATCATATCGTTTGTTTACGCAGAATCATACACAGAATCGTTTGGGTTAAGATTGTCATGGATATTATTGAAACATTGACCAACTACAATTTTCCTCCTTTTTCTACTGCTGTCCGTCTTGTGCACCATTCAAGCCTCGTGGCAAATATTACAAATGCACATTGCGTGTCATGAAGTCCAAGTATTAAACTTTTACAACATTGCTCAGTCCTACCTTTTATTGAACCGAATTACATTACGACCTTCCAGCAATCTGTTCCTAGGGAAAATTCTTAGTCTACAGCCTGGTGTACTACAGTAGGAGATAAAGGATGAACAAGCTTGCGGTGCGTTTGTGCTATGGCAGGTGCCCAGCGTGTTTCTCCAACTTCATGACCCTTTTCTGTGAGCTGACATGCAGCCCCCACCAGAGCCAGTTCCTCAACGCCACAGAATTCTCCCCCGACCCCGTCGACAACCGCACAAACGTGAAGAGGGTCTCCTACTACATCAATCAAACCTTCGCTGATGGTGAGGAGCCAATAAGATGCTTTAAAAAGCTGCAGAAAGGGATGTCCGAGTCTGTCCTTGGAAATCGTCTGCCCCGCAGAGTTTAGTTCCAAACCTGGTCCAACACACCTGGTTCCAGATAATCGAGTCCTTTATTAGTTGAATCTTAACGTTTTAGAAGCTAGTTTGTTGAAACCGAACACTGCAGGGTGGCAGGTCTCCAATGCTGCAAACTGGGCAGTCCTTATTTAGTGTCCCTTTCAGCACAACGGCATCGATTCAGTAGCTTGCTAACTTTCAGCTTGCTCAAGCTTCCCTTTTAATCTTGCATGGTTCTTCTCCAGCTATGTACAACGCGTGCAAGGATGTGCAGGCACCATCCAGCAACGTGAAGGCCCTCAGTCTGCTCTGTGGAAGAGACAGCAGCGCCTGCACTGCCACCAACTGGATCCAGTTCATGTTTGACACTGACAACGGCCAGGTGCCCTTTGAGATCGATCCCATCTTCTCAGGTACGCTCATGCGCACATCCTACACGGACACTGCTTGTTTTATCTGGTCATTGACGTGCAGTCGCTGCAGTGACCTTTGCTATTTGGTGGACTGATGAAACGTGATGAACCATGGGGGAGAAGATGTACTTTGGCCAAATGATTTTGCACTCAAGTTGTTAACCGTTTTGCGCAAGAACTTTCAATAGGAGGGGGGGGGAACCAGTGGGAAACACTTTTAGTTTAGAAATGTCTGTTTTGAATTGTGATGCATAATTCCTAGATCTCTGCTCTTCTAGATCCTAGTCTCACACTGGTGTATTATCTGTGTATTATCTGGAATAGGTTACAGCTGCGACATGTTTCAGCAGCACCAAAAGACCTTGGAGAAAACGAACGGCTGCGTTCCACGTGATGCGTGGTCACTTCCGCAAACCTAACATCCGTATAGTGCTAGGTGCAAAGGAAAAGACGGATTTAAGAAAGCCACTTTAATTACCCTTTCAATGTGCTTGGCCAGGTGACCCACTGTCTGAGATGATCCCAATGAATAACCAAACGTTTGGCTGCACCGAGCCTCTGGATGACGGCTCAGGCCCCTGCTCGTGTCAAGACTGCAGTCAAGCCTGTGGCCCCACGCCTGTTCCTCCCCCTCTCCCCCCTCCTTGGACCATCCTGGGGTTGGATGCCATGAATGTCATCATGGCCATCTCCTACGCGGCCTTCCTTCTCATTTTCGTCAGCGCCCTGCTTGGAGTGTGGTGCTACAGGTAAGGGTGATTTGAGGGTGTCTGAAGCTGGCCGTGTAAACATGGTTCCTTTTTAGCGTGAGTAGATGTGATTTTATGTTTTGGTTTTCTGTTGGAGTTCACCAACATTTGGTGCTTTCCTCGTTATAGAAAGAGGGCCATCACATCCGAGTATGGGCCTATTCAAGACAGCAACCGGCCCATGTCACTGAATGACGAGTCTGTGAAATTGTCTGGTGAGCCTCAGTCCTTTCTCTGTCTACAGACTAATGTTTCACATGTGGCGTGTTGCGGTTTATACCGCTGAAGGGTTACTGTCAGTATCTCAGTTCCCCAAAGCACTTCATTTGCATGTCTTTTTTGAACATTAATTTCTTAATACTGTTTGTAATACTGGAACCTCTGTGGTTCTGCATTCTCCTTCAAACCTGTTTGTTAAAGCAAATATGATGCGTAAGTTTGATAATGACGGTATGTGCTGTGTAATGAACCTAATTTATCAAGTAAGTAGATTGTAGTCAAAGTAATTAGGGGTCCAAGCACTGGTGTCCTATTGTAATTGGTGGTTCTTTACCATAGGTCAGGTCAGCTGTAGTGAGTTGCTGGGTGAGCGTTTTGAGAGCGCCATGCGGGAGCTCTTCAGCCGTTGGGGTTCCTTCTGCGTACAGCACCCCCTGGTGGTGATCCTGGTCAGCATGGTGGTGGTAGTGGCATGCTCCGCAGGCCTTACCTACATGCAGGTCACCACGGACCCCGTAGAGTTGTGGTCAGCACCCGCAAGCCGTGCCAGGCAGGAGAAGGACTACTTCGACCAACACTTCGGCCCGTTCTTCCGCACGGAGCAGCTCATCATTACCACATCGTGGACCAACTGGACCGTCTATGAGCCCACATCTGGGCCAGTCATCCCCTTTGCACCAATTCTGACCCTAGAGCTGCTCTATCAGGTAAGGGGAAGCTGTATAATGTGGCCAGTTGTAGGTGCACCAACTTACTTTCCCTTAGCGCCTAGCGGCTAGCAAACCTTTTTGTGTGAATTCTGTATATTCGGGAATCCCCTGACTTGTGGTTATTTGTCCTCTTTTCTTTCTGGTGTGCCATGTTTCCAAAGATCTTTCACAAATTGCTTATATTAATGAATTGCCCAGTAGTGTAGGACTCAGATATATTGTCGGTGGACACCAGAGTACAGTGGTGGTGCCTAGAGCGACATCTTAAAATGCACTGTAAAACTGTGGTGGCCATTTTGGGTACATCGATAGAGTAGGTCCACATGATCACTCTGGAAAAGAACATGATCATATTCAGGACTCTATGCACTTTGCAGGTGTATATTTAGAAACCATAACCCCATCTGTTGGTCAGTTTCTGTTGGACACCCATCAGTTCAGCAGGGGGACGGTTTCTGATGGCCAAAGTCCTGTTAGTTGGATATTTTTGGGTGAGCAACAACTGAAGATGGCAGTGTTCCTGTCAGTGGGTTGGAAGATGGCTGATAAATTACAAACTGTACAACAGTGTGCCTTTAAAATATGGTTGGTGCCTAACGGAGATCAGTGAGTGCATGGTAGGTGTTTCTACACTGGGTGGTACACGTGTGTTCATTTCCAGAGAACTCGGTGCATACCGAATCGTTTATTTATTTATGTATTTATTTATTGCGTGTACAAATTCTTTTTAATTTTTTATTTGATGTACCAACGGGTTCCTCCTTTACTTCTCACACCTTTTAGCAAAGCAAGGGTTTCCTTTGTGTAGCTGAAGGACCAGGCCTACTCTGCTCAATCATTTGAATTTAGATTGGAGTCACACGGCCCTGCAGGCCACCTTTAGGGCGTTGTGAAGCAGGAAACAGTCAGCGACCATTGTAAATGATCTAGCACACAACCTGTAGCAGACGTACTATTTATTTTATTTGCTTATGACCTGAGACATGGGGGGGTTGCAAACGTGATTTATTTCAATTAGGATGTGCTTCTTCTACCAAGGTCCTGGATCTCCAGACTGCCATTGAGAACCTCGAGGCAGATTATAATGGGGAGACGGTGACCCTCAAAGACATCTGCATGTCTCCCTTGGCGCCCTACAACGACAACTGCACCATTCTGAGCGTCCTGAATTACTTCCAAAACAGCTACGATGTGCTGAACCATACCTTTGGGGATGAATTCTACATCTACAATGATTACCACAGTCACTTCCTGTACTGTGTAAGGTAAGCCGGCTGTTCCCTTTACGTTGTTGGGTGGTGTAGGGTGTTCGTGGAGGGAGGAGGAGTGTTTAAATGTTGCTGCGCAAGGCGACTTTCATACGACTTGTGCGGTTTGTTCTGTTTTTACGGTCCATGTGCCGCTTTGCATGTGAAAATGGAATAAAGCTCCACCCACTCGTTCTTTGTCCTTAATCTCTCTTCTTGGTCTCATTCTCCTTTCTTTGTCTGCCCTTCTGCGCCCGTCCCAGTTCTCCAGTGGCTCTTGATGACACAGGGCATTTCCATGACCCCTGCTTGGGGACCTTTGGAGGCCCTGTTTTCCCTTGGCTGGTCCTTGGAGGCTATGATGGTCTGGACAAGTTTTTCCTCTCCCTGTTTTTTGTTTGTTTGTTTGTTTTTTTTCCCCTTTCCATTTTGCTCAATTATTTTAAAGGGATTAAAATGAACATACATTTCCACAAGTACACATCATTGTTTATTCTTCTATAAAGGATTGTTTACGTTTGCATAAACGTGATCTTGCCTCTAGGAAAGTTCTACAGCAATGCCACTGCTCTGGTGATCACCTTTCCTGTCAACAACTACCTCAATGACAAGGCCAAGCTGGGCAAAGCTCGTGCTTGGGAGAAGGAGTTGAGTGACCTTTTGCCATCTTAATCTGTTTGCACCATCCACCCTTATCGACACGCCGTATGAACGGCCTCTCGTTTTGCGCTTCCTCTCTGACCTTTGTGTTCATCTCCCTTCAGGTTCATCGACTTCATAAAGAACTACAGCAACCCCAACCTCACCGTGGCCTTCAACTCTGAGCGCAGCATTGAGGACGAGATCGATCGTGAAAGCAACAGCGACATCAGCACCATCGTAGTCAGCTATGCCATCATGTTCATCTACGTCTCTCTGGCGCTGGCCCACATCCACAGCTTTCGAACAGTCCTGGTGAGCTCAGATAGCCCTATGGAGTTTTTCTTCCAGGGGTTGAAGCATGGATATTCCCAAGTGCAACCTCAACGCTTTTAACATGTGGAATTGGACTGGTGTGACCTCCCTTTTGTTTGATTATATTGTTTTCTTTTCATAGTTTAAAATGCATCAATTCAAGTAGTAATGATACTCAAAGGGGGTGTGGGGGGGTTACTTGTAAGAAAAGTTTTGTTTTGAGCTTTTTTCAGTTTCTCCAGAGCTTTACTTAGTAATGTTATTGTGGTGACAGAACTTTGGGAAGTAGGTTTCACCATCGCTGAACTCTTCAGGGAAAGCTCTGAGAGGACTTTCTTTTACAGCGTGTCTGTCACGAGTTGGTTGGAACCTCCCTTGGCTGTGTTGGTGGCCCAGCAGGAAGCAGCTCTTTTCGTATGTCTTCCAGGTGGACTCCAAGATCTCTCTGGGCATCGCGGGCATCCTGATCGTGCTAAGCTCTGTGACGTGCTCTCTGGGTATCTTCAGCTATGCTGGCATGCCCCTCACCCTTATCGTCATTGAGGTGATCCCCTTTCTCGTGCTGGCTGTGGGGGTGGACAACATCTTCATCATCGTGCAGACTTTCCAGGTTAGCACCCTGAAAAAAACCAAGGAACTGGCTTATGGAGAAGGATATAGCACAGGTTCTACTCTGGGGATCCTGAGAGCCCCAGTGTTTTCAATAAACCTTTGCTTATCTTCAAGGGCAAAATCCACTTGCAGTCTATGGTAGCTTTGTTTATTGTATTGTTTGTGAACTGTAGCTCTGATGGGTCTCCATCACATTCTTTTCTTTCAGTTTCACTTCTGTTTTTTTTTTTTTTGCCCACAGCCTGTCGGTATTTTGTTGACTTTGGTTAGTTAAGGGAAATCTACCTTCCTGTATTTCTTCGAAAGTTACTTTTTGACTGTAACGCAAGTTCTAAAGATGCCTCCCACCTTTCAGGGATAAATTAGGCATTTGCCACTTAATGATTACAAGTACATCATGCAAAAAGCCAGGATGCTAAAGTAAAACAGCAGCGGTCGTCTTCCTCGCTGTTCCTATCCACTTAGAGTACTCGTACCTGAGCTTTACAAAAGCTGCTGGACTTTTGGAATTGGGTGCTGTAGGGAAACGGTGCTGTAGGGACAGCAGTGTCTGGTGGGAGTCGAACGTTTTCTGTTCCCCTTTCCGTGTGCAGAGAGACGAACGCATGCAGCACGAGGACCTGCACCAGCAGATCGGCCGTATCCTTGGAGACGTGGCCCCCAGCATGTTCCTGTCTTCCCTCTCCGAGACCGTGGCCTTCTTCCTAGGTGAAGGCGGCGTGTGTGGAGTGCTTGCTTCCACCACGGTTCCTCCCCTTTGCTTTGCGTGCTTCCAAGACATCGTTGATGCAAATATCCATTTTAAGGAAGCATGGAGGTCTGACGCATCACGCGCTATAAGATTAGTGAACTGAAAAGGCTGCGCTCCCTTTGATTCGCAAGCGCTTTGTTTTTAAAGATGGAGCTGCGTTAGTTGTCCTGGGTGTGCAGCATTCCAGGTCCAGGGTTTCTGACTCTCCATGCGGGGGGGGGGGGGGGGGGGGGGGGGGGGGGGGGGGGGGGGGGGGGGGGGGGGGGGGGGGGGGGGGGGGG
>JAOYMR010000003.1:4135775-4145957 GCA_025802075.1 Tenebrosternarchus preto
CCCCCCCCCCCCCCCCCCCCCCCCCCCCCCCCCCCCCCCCCCCCAGATACCTGGAATACCTCAAATTGCATTGGTAGGTTCTGCTGTATACTGTTCTCATTACTGGATCTGAACTTCAAAGAATGGCAGAGGTGGGAGGGGGTTGTTGGTTAGTTTTTTTGTTTTGTTTTTTTAATTGTACTCTTTTAATCTAATGAGAATTTACTGCAATGTCTGCATTTCATGGTGGATAATGGTCTAATATTTGTAAGAGTTTTGTTCTTTGAAATAAAAGTGCTTCATATTTGTAGTTCAAGCCTCCAGTTACCTTTCCTGTTGTTAAACTATTGGTGGTTTCCTGCTCTGTGCCACTTTAACTTTAGGACACCGTTCTGAATAGTTTTTGGTCGGTTTTGGCTTCTGCAGATCAACAGCTTGAATGCTGAGTCACTGGAATCAGTTTTCTTAAAAGCCTATTTTAGTCTGTCGGCCATAGCTGAACATGTAGCCAATACCAGCAAGTGGATGAGGGGGATTCCTGCAGCACGGTACATCTCGCGTAAAATTGCTCAATGAAAACGGACGTGGTGTGGTAATGTAGTGGTTTGTTTGCTTTATCGGGTTGCCCCACAGGATGGCGCTAGATAGCCTTGTATACTTTGCATTATTGCAATGACGTGCACTGATTCAGTTTTCCGTGGTTGCCATTGACTTCATGTTGTGCAAAGCGAAGCAGTTCATTCTTGAGTTTTGAGACGGTTGGGTAACACCCCTCACCCCAAGCTTGACGAAACATCTGAAGGTCTACCTGCTGGCTCCTTCACCACACTTCAGCGCCATTTCCTGCTCAGTGCTTTGTCGTCACTCGAAGCCCAAGAGTCCAAATCACTTACATTGTGTGAGATCCAGGAGCAATGGCTGACGTGAGCTGACTAGCTTTGCAGAGCTGTCGTAGATTCCCATTGATAGAAGCATTTTAATTGGGCATGAATTATTGGCTTTTTTCCCCTCTCTGGAAGTCAGGAGATCCAGGAGCAATGGCTGACGTCAGCTGACTGGCTTTATAGAACTGTCGTAGAAGCTGCCAATTCATCTTTTATTGATGCATTTTTTTTCCCTCGTCCTCCCCTTTATAGTGGAGACGGGATGAAATATTGATTTTCTGCTGGTCCTTGCTCTAGTGCACTAGGAGAAGCTACAGTTGCTGTTATGTAAGCATTTCACCTTCTGACCCCTGACTCTCTACCCAACATCCCTTCGTTGACCCTACAACGGAAGAGGATGGCCTCAGACTTCGGAGAACTCGCCCCTAACGGAACCCTCCTCCGGTTATTATTGCTTGTGCAGAATCAACCGAGTGAATGTGGTTATCTGCCTTTCGCTCCCGAGGGAGGGTTAAGCGTGGGCGTAGCGAACACACCGTGGGAGTCGCAGGGTGCCAGGTGCAAAACTGTGAGAAGCAGCGGGAATGGTTGGGAATAAGGGAGGGATGGTGTGCTGGGCGTTTCGCTTCCAACATCTGACCTCATCTGTTTTCCCACTTAAAACGTTCTTTAATCTGCTTTACCCGCGTCTCCTCCTTTTTTAATTTGAATACCTGAAAATAACGCCAGGACTATTTCATATAGCTTCCGTTTGCAAGCATCGCTTTGCCCTGACACTAGATGAACTTCAAGGTGTCGAATCCACACCTTCTAAATCTGATTACATAAACATTCTTTTCACACAGGGGTTCTAATCTTGCTTCTAGCTTGCAGTGACTACAACTCTCCAGGTCCAATCGGCTTCTTTCAAGAGTGCTTTCCTGCTTTGTTAAATGGCATCTGATGTGTGGAACGTTAATCCAGCAAAGTTCTAATCAGTCCTGATAAAATTGTCGGCCTGCATAAACAGGTGGTGGGTCTTCTTGCCAAGGAAGCATCTAAACTTTTAGATGATTTTATACGTCTATGTCGACTTGAATGTGGTCGTGTGGTAGACAGAAGGTGAGACTTCAAATGGGACCACTCGTTTGTTTGTTTTTAATAAGTGTAATACGGAGGCCAGTAGACTTTACATTAAATAAGTCGCCGGGAGTTCCGTGTAATCTTTTGCGTAACCGGGCCGCTATTATAAGGATTCGTTGGACAATAGAATGAGGTTAGAATTGGAGCGAAAGGCATTAGGCAGCTGTCTCGAGTGCGGGAGCGCCTGGATCAGATTCGGTCGCCCGTATGCCCTGCTTTTCCAGAGTTGCATGAATAAGCTAGAGGTGAGTCACTTCGGTCCGAGCGGACTTGGCTCTGAGCCGCGCCTCGACGTCATGTCAGACAAGGTCCATTCAGAGCGGCATCGACCGCGTCTTCTCTATCTAACGGATCCAAGTGCGAGTTTTAAAGCAAATAGTCGCGAGAAACGGAGAGGGGAAAGGAGAAAAAAAAAACAATCAAAATTCCAGATCTTTCACGAGGAAGTGGAGAGACCCTCGCAGTGCCCCTGACATACACACAGTTGTTCACAGTTGCGTCACATAAGTGTCTAAAGCTAAGGAAACAGTATTAATGGGACCATTTTATCCGGGGCCTGAACGGGAATTAGTTGATCAATGGGGAGGGGTAAGCCCACAGCCACAGTGTAACCACGGCCAGGCATGTGGGTTTGTTTTGATCGAAGCACGGGACAACAGCGACTCTGGGCCTTGTTTACTTTGGAATCGTGTCAGAATTCTCAATGCTCTCGTCAACAGTTTGCTCGATTGCATCAGAGCCACGAGCACAACGTGCTCACTGTGTGCAATATTGTGTCTGGTTCTCGCAATCCATGCTGTTCTGGGAGCAGGTTTATAACGTAACCTTTGCTAAATGTTGACTGATTCTGTATTATGGCCAAGCTATTTCATATTAAACGTATGCATAATGTTCTATTTTTACTAGTGCATGCCTGCTAGGCCATTGTAGCCGATTCAATACGTAACTAGTGAGCAGTAAGCATGTACTTGTATGTCACCTTTTTCCCAGGAGTGCGGGCTCGTGGAACAAGCTCGTGCAACTACTTCCATGTACTGTTTAGACGTATTTTGTCAGCGGCTGACAAAAGGCGAACAGCAGCTAGAATTATACAAGTACAAAATGATTAATTTCTGTCTTATGTACATAGGTACTGATGTTTAGCCTTTAGTGTTAAATGTTCCAGTTACTTGAAGCACCTGGGGTCCAGTGCTGCTTGGAACAGCTGTAGGGGGAAAAACCAACTATACACTAAGATTCTGAACTGGTAATGGATTGGTGTTTATCCTATTGATTTAGTAAAATAAACTTTTACATGAAATGGAAATCATTTCTTATATATATTACCATAAATAGATGTTGGTTATGCAACAGCTACATAGTTGTGGTTAGCAATGGATATTTTCAAGGTATATGACTGCAAACACGTTTTGATAAGATGCACCACATGGCTCGTCCACTTTATTGGCTTTTGCTTAACAGTTAGTTTCCTTCAGGAACTGCATACATATTAAAAGTCACCAAATCTGCCATTTCATTTCTTGAAATGAATGTGTGTTCAGTCACCTTGTATAAAAACAAAAGGTATATTTCTTGTTTTATTTAACAAGCAAAGAAGCATATTTACACGTTTATATTTTACAAATGCGTCATCAGCTGGTTGCGGTCTGGTAATGACGAATAAAGTGCAAGTCAATTATTCACACCTTTTTTTCTTCATAGAACAATCACTTCAGAATTTCAGATAATCATCTTGCTGTCAGTGCTCAATGCCTTTATGATGTCATGAAAGACTCTCCCCCCTCCCCCAATTTTGTCAAGGTTTTTTTTCCCCAATGGAAACCTATTTAACAAAACTGGTATTGTGGTGATGAATGTTTAGCGAAATCACGCAGGTTAACACAAACTTAGAAAAACAACTGAAAATTCCCTGAACATTCTTGCCTGTATGCAGCAAAACAAGTGACTAGAGCTATTAAAAAAAATTAAAATCACACTGCTAAAAGTCATCAATGTGTACAATGTTTGATTCTTGCGGAATATAAACTTTTTTTTTTTTTTTTTTTTTTTTAGAGAATTTCAAAAAGGAAAATATACAGGTCCCAATGCATGTAAGATGTAGCATTAAAGACTGGACCATGTCTTAATACTGATTAGATAACGGGAACCTGGTCGTCTTGCTACCATTGTGCAAGGGCTGCTTAGAATCCATATTTAGTGCTGATGAATGACCTTTGTACGAATGACCTTTGACCTTCCTGTTCCATCTCCAGCGCAGCACTTGAAACGTGCTTAGAATCCACTCTAACATAGAGCACAGGCACAGTAACCGCAAACGCAGCTCATCACAGGGACACGACCTCCAAAAAAACAAACAAACAAACCCAAACACAAAAATAGAAAAAGAACATGAGAGTGCTGATACACAATTTTATAAACCCTCCCCACTCCACTCGTCTGTGGTTCTATTCTGCCAAAACTGGGTTTCTGCATGGCGGTGGCAATGCGAAGACTGGGAATGCTGGTAAAAAAAAAAAAAAAAAAAATTAAAAAGGAAAATTATATGAAATTGTCTCAGTTGGGAGGTCCTGCAGCTGTCCTAGATCACTGCAGTTCCCAAAACCAGAAAAGTGCACTTTAGATCTATAAAAGAGCAAGTTAAGAGTCCCAAGAGTACTTCAGTTTCCCACAGGTGAAGTACAGGAAGGATAGTGAATGGTTAGAGAGAACATTTTCAGATTTGACCAGGGAAGGAAGAGGTCAATGATGGTGAAAAATAAAGCAGTCAGCAGTGGTAGGAATGCAAAATTCACCAAAAAAAAAAAAAGTAACCTTAAAATGCTCTGTTTTGGGAGTTAACTTCAGGACCTTTGATGCAAACAAAACAGTTTCTGAAGTCTCTTAAACCCATTTTACTTGGATGTGCAAAAAAAAATAAAAATTTTAAACAGTCAGTGTTTCAAGGAGCAGTACAAACGAGGTTTCACTTTGGCTGAAGAGAGATCTTTGAGAAAGTTTTGGATCATCAACACCGCAGGCTGAAGATGCCATAAGGGTTCTCTCGCAGAGAGGGAGGGCAGGACCGAGTCCCGAGACGAATGGGGCGGGTCCGGTGCTGCTAGGAGCTCTGCAGGAGGCGCCGGTAGTGGGGCATGACCTCATGCTCGGGGAGGTGGAGGTTGAACTCTAGGGCCACCAACACAGGGAACTCGAAGGCGATCAGCTCACGCCGATTCACCCGAAACCTCTCCTCCAGTTTCTGAACACCAAAAATACCCCAGCACGTTATACATTATACATCAGCCCTCGGGGATTGAACGCAACACTGCGACATCATGAAAAATGCACACAATTGTAAAGATTTAATCAAGATCGTGTGAAGGCCTAAGATGTGATGCATCTGGCCAAGCATTTCGGTTCAACACGGATTCGCACATGGCAGTCCTTTGCTGCCAATTCAACAAACTTACGTCGATCAGGAGCTTGACCTCGTGCTTCTTGAGGTCACCGCCGATCTTTGCGGCCAGCAGAACGCAGGCGCCGGCGCACAGCTTGCGGTTCTGTTTGTTGAGCTTCCCTTGCAGCACGAGCTTCTCGAAGTAGACGAAGGCCATGGCCACCGTGGGCTCCTCGTAGCCGCACTCCTCCTGGGCCAGCTTACGGATCTCCCGTTTCAGACTGCAAAAGCAACAGGAAATGGCTCGTCCGTTGCCGCAGATGGATAACCAAAACAAACCCAGGGGGCTGCCTTAAAAGGCCCAATATTTATTTTCTTTGATAATTAAAATGATATATATTTTTTTGGCATGTTGTGCTTATATGATATATGATACATCATATATATTTTTTGGAAAGTTGTGCTTCATTTTTATATTGAACACATTCTCTGCTCCGTCAGCTGTAAACAGGCATGCAAACGTGTGATTGTGCTTGTCCCAGCTACAACAGATCACAGGAGCTGATTTATCAGACAAAAGTGGCCTTGTGTTGCAATATGGACAACCAAAACATCAGCACATTTCTGTCCTTAAGCTGCTGGTGCTTTTCTTTTATGACTATAATTGCACCATTTCTGTTCAGTGGGTCTCTGACCCATTTCTCCTGATGCAGGAGTGAAATGCAGAGGCTTTTGCCTCAGGGCATTTGCCTTTAATCTTGTTAAATAATCAGTTTTGAGTAACCAATCGAAGCAATGAGTGCATTCCTAGACCCCTAATTTCTAAGACAGAGGATTGAATGGGCAATTGACATTCGACTGGGTTCCAAATCACACTAGCAAGGAAGATTCCGGCTTCTTTTTGAAGTGGTTGGGAGGTCAGGAGTCACAGTCCAACACAGGCTGAACAATAAGGGAGGCCCTGCAGATGTCGAAGCCATTACCTCCTGATCTTGCTCAGAGTCAGGCGAATGTGAGGGAACTTCTCCTTGAAGGTCTCGTTCATGTCCTTCTTGAGATCGGAGGGCTTGACGTACTCGATAACTGTGGTCTGCAGGGGAGCGAACAAACAGTGGCAGATGATTAAAGGAGAAGTTTCCACTGCTAAAATAAATAAATAAATAAATAAATACGTTTACTATGCTCAGTCAGTTCACTTCACAGACAGCTAAAGCAGAATTCAGTTCTCACACTCAATTTTTAGATTACACAGTTTACTGAGTAATTCAGCTGGCTTGTGTTCACCACCATGCATGTTACCTGTCATACATGTTAGTGTTCTATATTTCAAGTATGTTCAATTGATTTTCAGCTTGAGGACCTGCAAGGTGACCAGCTAATTGCACTAGTGGACCATGAGAAGAAGGGCCCAGGTTTGTCTATGAGGAGGGAGCAGCGGCTTCTGTGAGAGGCTGAGGGGGTTATCAGGTCTTTGGGCATCAGAACATGGCTCAATGGGCTCTGGTTTCACTAGATACTAGTTAAAGGGAGGGACTAGGACAGGGAGGGACTTCAGAGGGTGAGAGCACCCTCACCCCATGAGATAATTATCTCAGCTAAGCACCTGCTCCCTGAAAACTAACTGAATAAATAAAAACCATAAACAAACAAATCCTATTGTAGTCTCTTTTTTTTTTTTTTTTTTTAAAAGATAGCGGCATTTGAAATCAGGTGAACCATGGGCTGGCGCTGGAAACTGGATCAGAGAAACCCGAGAACACAAAGTAGCACATAAAAGAGACAGAGAGAGACAGAGGGAGAGACAGACAGAGAGAGTGAGACAGACAGACAAGAGAGACTTTCTTGGGTGGCTTTGTTGTCAAGGCTTTAAAATGAGGAAAAGCAAAATAAAAACTTGTTTTGATTCAGATGTGACTTCAGAGACCTGTATTGTTAGGATAGACGTGCGTGGAGAGATGGCAGTTCATGATTAAAAACATGCAAACTGTTCTTGTGGTTACATAAACACAAAAGGAAACATCATAAACAAATTCATGGGGGAGGGGGGGGGGGTCCCTGGCTGTTTTTTTTTTTTTTTATTTTATTTTTTTTTTTTATGCGAAGGTCCAGCAACAAAAGCATGGTTGAAATGGGAAATGAACTGGGAGTAAAACCCTATAAAGGCGCCTTCGCCATGGGGACGCGATAACAACCGTCTCAAAAGACAAAAACGGAGACGCTAAACAAATTCGCACCAGGCAATCATTCTGCAGGAAGAGGAGCGTGGACTTCCTCAGGTTAGGGGTCAACAAAGCGACTGGAGTGAGACTTGGCTTTGGAACGTTTCATGGCAGATTTAACAAGGGATGAAAGGAATTACACACGGTTGATTATTTAAGCGTGGTGTTCGAGAGGAGAAGGGGGGTGGTGGGCATTTTCCAGTGAGCTGCTGGGAAGGGTTTTGCTCGGCACGACGCTGAACACACTCACCATGTACGACGGGAAGATGAGCACCCGCTTGTGCTTTCCACACGGCCACTGCGGGTCATCCAGAAGGTTGGGGTCGTACTCCCTGAAATCCCCGACGTCGTTCCCTGTGGGCCAACCAAGACGGTGAAGTAAACAAACAGCAGAGTGGCCAGCCAGCATGAGGGTTTTCCCCAGAACTGTCCGTGAAAGCTCCCCGGACGCAGAGAGAGTCGCCGTAGCGGCAAGAGCAATGCGGGTCTGGGAGGTGAGGCGGGGGTAACCGCACTCATACTTACAACCCCGGGTTTGGTTTTCTACCCCGGGGGCTGGCGTTTGGAGGCTGGGCACTCACCCGTGTCGAGGCTGCTCTGGGTGCTGTTGACGCGGGCCAGGCTCAGGCTGCGATGGCTGGCGTTGCGGGACTGTGAGAAGGACGACGTGGAGTCGATGGTATTGCGGCGGGACAGGACGTTGCTCGGGTACAGGAACTGCATGTAGGACACGGTCTGGACACGGACAGGAGTCGGCACGGCAACGTGAGGGGCGAGCGCGGCAGCACGCAGAGAGAACGATCGGGAAGAAGGAATAAAAAAAAGAGAGGGAAAAACACACACACACACACACACACACACACACACACACACACACACACACAGGTGGAAAGAATTACAAGGAGGTAAAAAACACAGGCCTGTCAAAGTCTCCACAGCTTGAGTTTTTCGTTCTCACCTTGCCGTCAGCGCCCAGTTCCACGCCCTCGAGGCCAATTACCATCTCCTTGGCACTCACGCCGCCCGAGGGGTGTCTCTGGCGCCCGCTGTCCGCCTTGGCATCCCTGCTGGTGGGAGAGAAAGGCGCTCAGAGGCCTGGCCTGGACTGGAGCGTTGCTCCCGGCTGCCGCCCGCTGGGTCACGCGAGCCGCCTACTGCGGACCATAAACCTTCGCAGGGAGGCCGCGCGTGTCCCGTTGGCTCTCCGAAAAACTCAACGTTTTTTTTTTGACATTGGGACGAACACTGTGGGTGAGGAGGACGAGGAGGAGGAGGAGGAGGAGGAAGAGGCGATGGTGGTGGTATTGGATTGTGTGAGGTTCAACACATAGATAAAGCACTCACTTCATATCGCCCTCTGTGGACAAAAAAAGAGCTAAACTTCTCTTTTTTCTGTGGGAAAAAAATACAGCTAAACTTCTCCTGTTGGGGTTGGAATTTAAGGCGGCCTGCATCACAAGGGTGTGACATTTCAGGCCACAGTGATAGATTCCCTGCATTTCCTTAAATAAGGAAATCAGGACGTGCCTGGGCATTAACTGATTTCTGGCACTTGGGAACAGGCCCATAATAGTCATAAACAACCCGAAAGTGCATTCCTTGCTAAATGTGTCCCCTGTGGGTCTGTGGAGCTTCAATTTAAATGTCCGAGGCTAAATAAAACCCGTTTGGCATCTAAGCTGCCAACCCTGTAAAAGATGCATATGCTGCCAAGGGTAGTTTGCTTTCAAAATAACCATCAACGTGTCATCATACTACAGAGCCAAATCCTTCGCGAATCGGATCCCTCATTGATCAGTCGTGTCCAGCTGGAACTGCACGAATGATAAGTATCTGAAGATCGACGGGTCAGCAACGGGGGGGGACCCATTATGATGCCATCGGTGTTGGCAGGAGGCTACGGGCGCTCCAGATCGAGTGAGGCCACAGGAAAGGGCGACGGCTTCCTAGCGCTGGAGGCTAACGGGCGCGAAGGAGGAAGTTACAGGAGGAAAAAGAATGAGACCCAGATTTAAGTTTAGCGGCCAGCGCAGTTCAAAAGCGGCAGCACTATCAGCCCGGCTGAACCATCACCGGTTATTCTGCATTTGGCGAGCAATTTCTGCCATGAGGAAGTGAGTGGCAAAGTGTGTGAAAGTCTCCAGCAAAGCTTCCACCCCATGTTCATCCCAAAACCCCACCAGGAATTCCAAAACAAACGATTCGTACAGGGAAGAAAGCAGCAAGCGAAGGCATAAGGAAGCATTTAACAGAAACCCCCACCACCAGGTGCATTCTGGGCGATGCCCCCATGTCCTGATGGCAGATTTCTTTGCTGAGAACCCAGGAAGCAAAGCAGGAAGGGATATGTGAAGCATGACGTAGATCAACCAATCAAAAAAGAGGAAAAAAAAACCCTCAAGCATCAATGCCGCACGACAACAGAGCCAATAACCTAGATGGCCATGGAGTGACACACATTCTATATCCATCCGTCCATGTGGAAGGCTCATTCGCACCTCAGTCAATCCCTGCTTTGGGATTCTCTGCAATCGATCGTCAGGATCAGGAATGGGTGGGAGAATGTGAAGTAGTGTATTGTACGGATGAACTGCTGTGGCAG
>JAOYMR010000003.1:4148914-4176674 GCA_025802075.1 Tenebrosternarchus preto
GCATCTACAAAACGGCGCCACTGACGAGGCATACTTGGCAAGACCCACTACGAACTATTTAAAAACCAATAACCGACATTAATTGCAACGCACATTTAATACAACATCATTACTGTTTTCAGGTGAGTGTTTCCCAAACCCAGCCCTGTTTCACGTTTACCTGCTCCCGCACGGTTAAGATGATCAGACATATAAATTATGAACGTGCAGTGTTAATGCAGCCTCCAGGTTACTTCGACGACCGGGCGACACAGGCAAAAAATACTCTCTCTCTCACCACATTAAAATGCACTGGTGAGCCCTTGGTTGTAATGGAGACATGGTTATAACTGGCCTGAATGGTCAGAGGGCTGATTTGTATGCTGTAGCATTATTAGATACTAGCACTGCCATCGACCATTATCGCAAGAAATATCGCAATTTAACAAATGATATATCGTGCTGCCCCAAGATAATTATTTTACATGCATAGACTGACGATCACACCAGATGTCCATTATCTATTAAGGTACTAGATGGCACAGATGCTGGTGTGAAAAAAGCCAATAGCACATTGACTGCATGTGTGTGATTGGGCATTATAAAAATCTCTATACCTGCGAAGGGGAGCGTTCTCCTCGATATCCTCCAGAGTTTCCAGTGAAGAGCGCTGGGAAATCAGTCTCCGTCTGTAATTGGATGAAGAGAGAGGGAACTCTCACATATAACCAACCAAATCCCAGCAGTACAGACGTACAGGTCCTCTCGAACAAAGTCAACGAACAGCTCCTGTCCAGTCCTATTCACTCTGACCATTCAGAAAAAATATGGCATTAAACTTATGAAGTGGTAACATTAAGCAGGGCAGTAGAGTACACCTGGTTTAAATATTTATAAAGTAATAAATTAATAAAACGAAAAACAAGAACCCCCCAGAACTAATATTCAGACACCAATCCAATGTTTCAAACACAGTCTCAAGTTTAGAGTCACTACCATAGAAACAAGATTCTATTTCTATGGTAACTGCTGCATCCCCCTTGGCTGCAAAGAACATTCAACCAACGGATCATCAGGTCATTGTGACAACAGACTGAGGTTCTGACTAACCTTAGCATTCACTTTTTTTTTTTTTTTTTTAAAGCAATTTGGCACACAAGCTTAGCACCCCTGCCCCCAACATACATCATACAGCATAAGATCAAGAAGAACTGTTTCAGGACAAACTTACCACATGCAAGTTGTTCTTCTTCAGCCTCAATTTCAGCTATATTTTCACACAACCTTTAATACCAAGGTCATACCCCCCCCCCTTCTTAGCCTACTGATGCAGTACAATTCACACAAACCTCTCGTGCATCATGTCTGTATTTCTAAACATCTTTAGTTTCCCCCCTCAGAGGTCATGCTCCAAGACTTCATCTCCCTGATCATATTTTGCTTTTCCAGAGAAGTCCGTGGTTCATGAAACCAGGTCAGGCCTGGCCCCACTGTGAGTAGAGAACAAAACATGCCAAACCGAGTGCCAAACAAGCCTTGAAATTAAAAGCCTAAACACGTATGCCAAGCAAACAGCCATGTCATGCTAAATTCAACGTACCATGTAGTGTGTGTGTGTGTGGAGGGAATGTGTGAAAAAGAGCAAAGCTACTCCTCTGAGACACTAAAAAAACATTAATGTTTTTCACTGTGACACACGAGGTTTTATCAGCTCACAGATTTGAAAGAAAAAAGAGACAAGAACAGAATTACCCATAAGTCTGCAGCATCTAGGTCTTTCCCTCAGAGAATATATTTTTCAAAAGCATCTAAAGTTCATGGTCCCTTTGAAATGGGATTTGTTCCATTTCACACGAGCTGAAGATTCTGATCTCGCATTACTTAAAGTCCAAAATGCTTTTGTCCATTTGTTTTTCACCAGTGGTGAGGCTTAATGGGAGAGTGTGGTGTGTGTGTGTGTGTAAGATGTTGCAATGACTGAAAATGTCTCCTGCTTTCAAGAAGCCACTATTCAACCACCACCACTTTCCCAAGGTACAGACCAGCTCAACCAGACCCAGGAGTGTTTCATGTCATTCTCTAATACAGAAGTAATACTCCTGTATTACTCATGGAACCCCCAGCCCCTCTGCAATTACTTTCCCAGGATCCAATTCAAACGCCTAAGCAGGATCCGAAACACACAGCATTATAAACCCAAAGCACTTGCAGAAGGAGTGTTCTCCATGACAGTGGATCCTCCTCCAGCACTCTGTCCTGAGCGCGTCCCGCATGCGCCCGTTCGGCCCCGTGGCTGCGGCCCCTGCGTTCTCCGCTGGGAGGACGTCCGTCTCGCACGCGACCGCACAGCCGCGGCAGAGGTGCATCGGCATGGCACTGCTACTCGGTGGAATTTCCTTCGGCACTCTCCTCTCGAACAAACAGGGCACATTGTTTCAGAAGGCCAGCAGGATGGAGAGCAGCCAAATTCCTTCCCGTCGCTGAAAACAGAGGCCTCAGAGCAGGGCGGCCGGGTGAAATCCCATGTTTTGTTAGATCGCTTTAGGGGCTTCTGGCTACTTGCCCTTTTTCATTATAAAGGAGCTGGGCCTTTTCACATCAATTTGCTCCTAACACCATTGCTCTTATAGGTCTTGGGAAATATTTATAATGGCAAGCACGCAAAAGGATGTAAACGTGTCTCACAACACTACACGGTTTGACGGCAAGGAAACAAAACACAGGAATATGACAATGTGTTCCACCGTCATCCAGCACACAAAGGTTTGTTTAGTTTAATGCCTTTGGTTCTGTACCAAACTATTTAGTCCGTAAAAAAAAAAAAAAAAAATTAATAAATAAAGAACCCTACAAACATTGCACAATGCTAGCTGTGAAAGACGTTTATAGAAAAGACAGCGTTTACATTCAAAATACAATTAAATTAAACTTAAGCCTTTGCGGAGGTACGCAAGTCTCTCTCAGCAAGAATCACGGTAGTTCGAGTTGAGGCGGTGTATTCATTAGGTCATGTTCCCCCGTGCTGATCTCCAGCACACTCTAATTGCAGGGCGTGTTCGCTGTGGGCCGATCTGGCCTGTCGCCACGGGTGCCTGCGCAGTCAGACGGCGACGCTTCCAGGCGATTGCGCAACAGCCAGTGGAGCACGACAGGTGCGGGGCCCGCGAGGCGGTGGGGGCCCATCCTAGGGGGACGTATGGGGGACGGCCGGGTGCGGACGGCCTGAACGCGTGGGCGATGCCGTTCCGGCGTCTTGCGGCTTCTGTTTCAGGTCCAATTAACTTGGGAATCCGCAGATCGTTTTATTATTAGGAATAATCTGAGAGTGTGACAGGAGGAAGGCCTGAAGTGTGTGTGTGTGTGTGTGTGTGTGTGTGTGTATGGACATGTGTTAGAACATCAAACAGAGTGGCTTCACTGCTCTGAAGCCCATTTCCAGCCACTCTTGGCAGCCCATCTGAAGATTCTGGACTTTTCTGGCTAACAGCGGCAGGAGGGAGTCTGGTAGAGGAAGTGGAGGATGGGATGGAAGGGAGGAATGGAGGGAGAGAGAGAGAGAGAGAGAAGGCTAGAGACCAGGCATTTTACCCTTCCAGCCAGAAACCTGTGTTAGTTTCCACCAGCTGCTCCCTAAGAACAAGCCAGACACTGTGAGTGTGTGAGTAGGGGACAAAGAGAGGTAGAGTGTGTGTGTGAGACTGGGAGAAGCAGAGTGTGTGTGAGACTGGGAGAACTAGAGTGAGCGTGTCAAAGTGACTCTGTGTGGGTCACAGGGCAAGGTAGAGTGATGTATCTGTGAGAATGTGAGACAGGGTGAGGTTATAATAGTTATAATAACAATAATAATAATAACAATAATAATAACAGGCATTGCTCATGGCATAATTATTATTATTACTATAATTATGGTCAGATTAACTGTACAGGCTACAGAGACTGCAAGTGCTCATGAGTGCAATGAGCTTCGTGCCAATGGGTTTTTAAAAAAAACAAAACAAAAACAAACAAAAAAAATCAACGTCTGAATCATCCAATCCCAGTTCATGTCATCTCATGAGACAGGACACAAAAAATATCAAGTTTGTTTACTACTGGGTTCTTTGCTATTAGGCTTTTGTTTAGCTTTTCACCACATAAGCCTGCAAACAAAACAGATAATGTATGAAACTCCTACGTGACCCACGTCGTTATTTTTTAACGATCATTTGCTAGGCTAGTCCTGTTCTGACCGTGTCCACTGTTTTTGTTTGTTTATGTATCTCCTGTTGCAACAGAATTGGTAGAAGCATAATTTTATTGCATCATAGTGGCCTATTAATTATACTGTCATTGTTGTTATATTGCACATAGAAAATCTTTTTAAGAAGGCTCTGATTTTTTTCATAGCCTAGAGCCACAAACGAGCTTTAATCCAGTCCTGATCTTTCTCGTGAAATCAGTTGGGAAGCATTCAGCCAATACTGCTTGTGCACTGTGGAACTATACAGAATGAGCAAACAGTGAATTGGTAGTCATGTGACATGCGAGATAAGAAAATCAAAAGGCTGCCATTTGGGATTGGGATTGGGATTGGGGGGGGGGAGTGGGGGGTTAGGATATTTGAGCAAAGCTAAGACCCCACTACAATGGTTAAGGAACCAGCTCTGATTAAACATAGTACAGCATCATACCGTGCCTAAGAAATGATTGTAAGGTTTATAATATTTTAAACAATGTTACAAGGCAGAAGCAACGTAAATCGAGGCCCGCTGACGTGATGTATTCATGCAGGGTAAAGGCCAACAACTGCGCTGGGGCAAGTTTGCACGAAAGAGGGTCATATCTCTCCAAGACATGACACTGAATACAGCGCACAAAGACAATTCAGCACGAAAGGCCATCCGAGTCTCAGGTTTCTGAACATTTATATCATCGTTAAAGAACAAGCAAGAGAGAGCGATAAGAAACCATGTGGAGAAAGTGGTGCTTTTGTGTGGTTAACACCAGGGCCATTCCGCAAGAGGAGGTCGGCTCCCAGGTAACCAGCAGGAATGCTAAACAGTACCGGAAATCAACAGTCTGTCAGAGAAGTAATCAAAAGGAACGAGGGTGGTTATGCCACTTAGTGGGTTATTAATAAAACTCAAATATCTATGGTATAGCTGGAGTAACCATTATTTTTGTTTTGTTGACCCCAAAGAGGAAAGAAAACTGGGACAAGCGGTCCCACTGTTTGGGAATGGAGCATCACCCCTGTACGGCGTGCAGTTTGGGCCTGGCAGGAGCTCGCACACGTTTCCATGGTGTCCCTCGGGGCAACCATCGCTAAGCATGGCAAGCGTGCGGCCTGTGCGGTTTTTAGCAATGTTTCTGAAGCATTCAAACTACAAAAAGTAATGACCATATGACAGAGAGTGACGGTGTCTCTTAAAAGCTGTCCTTAGCTGATTTATTGCTATGTATCATATATTAATATCAACCTGCACTACCATATGCTGGTCAGTACATCTGAATATCCAGGGCTATCCATGGTTATGCATAGTTTTCCTGGGGTAAGCAGACCCCTGAACTGAAAGACTGGCATCCTGACATTTAGTCATTTTGCATACCTGGAGGTTAACAAAATAATACGACAAAAGTCATGGATATCATATACCTCAGAAAGGGTAGTTAAGATATTTATAACAGCAGCAAACTATTAGACTGCCTGATATAATTTCTGTCAGTTATGCAGTCGAGGTATGGCGGGTTAATGATTTGTAGCTTGAGCAAACACAGAACAGTCTGATTAGCGTTTTCACCTTTTCAAAATGCCAAAACCGGACGGTTCTAATAGATTCAATAGATTCAACAAGAACGTGTCTTCCGCCTGTAGCCTGCCGACTTTTGATTGGTCTAAAACGGTCTGTGGGAGGGGGATGTAAGGAGCGACAAACAAACTGACCAATATGATTGTATTGATTGTTCAATCCAACACAATTAGGGAGACCGTCGCCCTAAAAAAAAACTGATAAATAGAAGCCGAAACCGGACACCCAGCCTAAAATCCGGACTGTCTGGATGAAAAACGTACGGGTGGCAACCTTAACTCTGATACTCCAAGTGCCCGACCACTGGAGCGGACACAATGCTTTGAGACCGGTGCGGGGCACCTCAGTTGCAGGCCTACTGCATATGGACTATGAAGTCCGTTACATGCTCGTGGCCTACACTATTACGTAACCTAGGTGCACGTGAGCTTCTGTGCACTGACTGCACTACAGAGCAATCAGCTAGAGTAACAAGAAGCCAGCTAAAACGACCGATAGCCCGTAAAGAGAGTTTTGAGAGCGACTGAGGTTAGTTGGCAGCGGGGCACGTAGCTTCTGCATATTGCTGATACTTACCATCTAATTACCGGACGGATAAATAAGAAAGCCATGTGCGTTCAGTTACCTCGATCTCTGTAGCTCCAGAGCAGAACTGCTTATCTGCCCCCCCTCCAGGCAGCAGTAGTTTTGCGGAGATTGCCTAGAGTAGGCGGCCGGTAGAATTCCCTGAGTGTACGTCTGTAGTCTACCCCTCGTCGCGGGTGGCACTGCAGAAAACGGTGAGCTGAAGACGGAGTGGATCTGAGCCCCGCTCGCGAACGCGTCCCCTTCCGCGTCCGAACACGCCGCGGAGGGGCTCATCCCGAAGCTCGCGCGGTTGCTCAGAGCCTGGTTTGCAGCGGCCAACGCTTGGGCCGCTGTGGCAGCGGCCGCAACGCCAGCCGTGTACACCGCGCGCTCCGCCGCAGAAACCAGGCTCTGTCTAGTCCTCGCTTCGAGTGAACTGTCCTCCTCGATCTGATTGTCCCCATCGTCCTGGACAGGCCGCCCGTCCAGCGAAATGTTGCTGAGAAACGACAGTGCAGCTTGCCTTCTCCGAGGGTCTATGCGTTTCCGTGTATGTTCGATACTGGTATGCTTCTGTAGCGTGGTTGTGGCTGCGTTGCTGCTCGTGGCAGCCGCCATGGTCCACCTCCGATGCGAGATTCGGACAGGGTAGTAATGTTTGTGTTTTTAACAGATCGGTGTCATTGTATATGATTGGCGAAATTGTAGGCGAAAAACGCCATGGCGTTGTCTTTTAAGTGCCAGCGCTTTTACTGTGTGTACAAAAAAGGTGGGTCACGTGCGTGCAGTATTGTGGCAGCAGGGAAGCGAGTCTGACCAATAAGCTTCAAGGAAAGGTTTTTTTTTTCTGCCTTCGGTCTTGTTCCTCCCCTCTGGGTCTCAGAGTAGGGCATTCCAAAAAAATAGCCTACATACAGTTAATCATAGTTCGGAAAAACAAACAGGCAACCTTAGTATGATCTTGAACACAGTATGCTGACCCTTGAACTAAGTATCTTCATTCTCAGTCTAAGTTTGGTTTGTAAGTCCGTGATCAGCACCAAAGTAATAGTGTTCTTTCACCGTTTCAACTTCTTTTAGTTTGGAAGATGTAAAAAAGCTGTTTAACATCAGAATATTAAAATAAGTTATCTTGCACTGGATTATAGATACACTATAGACAAGTTTTTCGTTTAATTGCATTCTAGTACGAGCTTTGTGTCTTAACATTCTGTGTTACGTTTAACAAAAATTTTTGCAAGGGAAACTGATGCAATCGCTTTTCTGCGACGTACTCCAACTTATGCTATTGCACCATCTGGTGGTAAAATAAACTCAGTACACCTGTAGTTTTTGTGGAAGAAAATTCCTTTAATCGTCCACTAGGTGGCCCTATAATACAATTCACATAACTTTGCCACTGAGCGCGAGAGCTAGATCCAGAAAACGGCAGCCTGGTTCTTACATGTCCGAGTAAGGCTAGATACATTATAATGGTGGCATGGTATGTCTTGTATTCCATTAATTTTTCACAAAATGTGCTTTTTTTTTGCTACACTAATACCTGAATCGTAATACAAAGGTACTACGTTGCCAATACTGCGGTCAGTGTAAATATACACGGCGCACAAAACATTAGTGGCACTATTGCTTTAGTTTTTATGTATGTATTTTTTATTTATTATAGTACAAATCATATATTATAGTTCTACATGGAATATAGGTAGTATAACAGGGATCTAGTGTGAGCTCACATCTCACTTCGTCCTGAGGTAGCCAGCCTATATAGCAGGTGATCTTGTGCCTAAAGGTTGCTCGTTTCAGTTTCGTCATTGCTAACTATGAATGGAATGACGTTTGGCAGATGATCATCATGTGCTTCAACTTCATGCATATATTGGTAAACGTCAGAATATTTTTAGAAATAAGACCCACCCTGTGGACAGAAACAAGATAGAGACATTCCATAATCAGTCAACTAAAGTATTGCTAGACTGGCTGATTTTCCCCAGTTCACCTCTAAATCCCTTTAGATTCGAGGCAATATAATGTAAAATCCGATTTCAAATGTCACAGCACCGTTGATTAGAAGTTACACCATCCAAACCCGAGTAAAGAGATCCACGCACGGGTGGTCCTCCGTCATACGGTGAAAATTCTTCCACACTGATAACCTTCCTCAGTCAAAAGCACGGAGGTCAATGACATTATTTTAACATGTTAAAGCACCCGTGCTTTAGTTAATGACAGAACTCTTGAGACTATGACTGAACTTCGCAAGAGCTTTTTGAATCATGTTTTCCCTTCTGATTTTTTTCAGACAAATTAAGTCAGCATGACGATTTGTTATCACTGGAAACTTTTGAGGAAACGCCTGTCAAAATAGTTTGCTTGGTTCACCACCTCGAACGGAATAAAAGGGAACCTGGCATTGCGTTCGCCTGGTGCCCGTTGCTTTGTCTGACGCGGTCCTATGGCCTGCGTGCTCACTGTTATTTTATTGCTTCCTAAGTCCATTAATAGACCGTAATAACGCTGTGCGGTGCACATTTTCAGGGAGGTATTCGACGCTACGCAGTTCCAAGCAACAATGAAGCACTGAATCCGCTGATCCTTCGGCCGCGTTAATCTGTGCCGCCCATCAGCGGAACGGCGCGCGAGGCTCGAGGCTCTTGGTCTCCCCGTGTGAAACACAGCTCTTCCTGTGTTTGTGTAGGGCTTCCTAACCTTTAAATGTTTTGGCACCTTATTGTGAGACATGATCCACATGATGTGGCTATTACTTCACGCTCATCAGGGGTGCCAAGGGAATAATAAAACCGTGAAATGTAGGCTTTTATCAGTTATCTTTATTGTCTGATGTTTCTTAAATGCCTGGTTGAAAATAATTGAGCTAAAATTGAAAGCGAAAGCACAAATAACTGCGATATTTCTGTTTTTTAATGATTCACTATCATTTGACTTTAGAAACCATCCATCAATAAACCCATAACACTGGTCAGCAGTGATTTTTGCTTCCTGCAAATCAACAAAAACAACCCAGTTTATTGTGTATTTTGACATGGTGAACCCAAATATTTTTTTCTTAATTCATGTAAAATTACAATAAAAAACTATGTGATAGATTATAAAATCATTACAATTCTACATGAAACACTATAAAGTCCCCTTATTGTAGTTTGAGAAGCAAAGTTCAAAATTTTTTGGTCAGTGTAACAAAAAAATAAAATAACCCCCAAAACCACCCCCCCCCAAAAAAAAAAAAAAAACAGAGTTGCCATAGAAATTCCAAAGTGATCCCAGAATCCAATCTGCAGTGAGTTTTATGTGCTGAAAGAAGACTAAGCACCCCCCCCCCCCTTCTGGACAGATGACGGATGGCTGAGCAAGCGATCCACTCTCCTGCTGAATGCTCCTGTTATTACTCCACCATGGTCACGAGGGCAGAAGCGATCAACCAGCGCTGCCGTCGGGGGGCTCTGTGGTCTTACCTCAGGGTTGATGAGCGTGTTGCTGCCGTCCTCGAAAGCTCAAGCCCAGCCCAGTGGTGGACCACTTCTAGGCCGGGCATCTCCCACTCCCACTCCCATCAAACAGGCCTCTGCTGCCGTGATGGATAACTGCGACCACGACATGCTTTTCGGACTGAGTCGGGCAGGGTCCATCGGGGGATTTATCTCTGCGCAAGATGAAAGGGGCGGGAGAGCCAGCTGCCAAACAAAGGCTCAAGAATGGCCAGCCATGCAGGTCAGGCCAGGCCCCCACAGAGATTTACACCATTCCTCCCCACCTAGAGATGCTCCCACACTCAGTCGTTTTTGTTCGGTAGTGAAGTCAGGAGACAGCGGCATGGGAAAATCATTTTCCTTCCTGAGTTAAGAACAGTATGCTAATGTTACAAGTGTGGTGATTTATCTCTTAACGTATGAGCGTGCTGTTTTGACAGCATGTACTAGTCAACTTGAAGGGTTCCAGGTTTCTATACAAGAAACATAATTGCTGTTTTTTTTTTTTTTTAGATGGACTCTGACCAAAAATAGGCCAAAAGAAGGCAAAGGGAGAATAGAACAGGTTCTGACCTGAAATAGTTTTAATGGTTGTGGGTTTTTTTTCAAGCTATGCAATGCAGTAGAGTTTAATTTAATACAAATGAATCATTTTAAGTGTTGTCAGTTTTTGATCAAAGCTCTTTAGTTCTTCTTGCAACTTGCACTACATCCAAATGCATCATTGCTTCATGTTCGAAAAATCATGCCAGTCAGTGAGGTCGTATCAAAGCTATTTAGCTCTCCTTCAAAAATATTACAAAAATAAACTTAAATGAGCCAAGATTCCATGGAAATGAGAATATCACTTCACTGCAATATCTAACTGTAGAATTTTCCTCTTTGTTTTGGAATATCAGCTTTAAGTTTTAATTAAAATCCATTAGGCTGCAATTGCCATGCCGACATGCTTGTATACAGTATTGCGCAACTAAATTTCACCCGTTGTTCATGTTATCACACTTAGCACAAATGCAGACAGCATACATTGGCAAGGTGGCCACGATAGGCTAGCAGGCTGTTCTGTTACTATGACATCATAAAGAACAAAGCTCCCATGTTTCAACACAGCCTACATGCACGTAATTCGTGATGTCGATGCTTTAGAGACCCCAAACAACCGAATTAGCGCAACAGGCCCTGAAAACATTTTAGCGTCTGGCTATAGGAGGCGGTTTTGAAATAACGATTTATTTGTGCTGTAAACGTACGCTTGAGCGCTTTCTCTTTCTTGTATAGGAGGAAAAAAGAAACAAGTTCGAGATAACATACTTGGCCGCGTAGCTCAGAATAAAAACACTAATTCGTATTCATTTGGCGGGCGAGAGGAGGAGGGAGACTGGAGTTGGCACAAACTGTCTCCGCGCTACATTCCTTCTTCTTGGACCATGCAGTTGTTCGATTCCGTCTTCCACTTCGACACCGTTTCAATTCACCTCTTTCGCCTTCCTGTTCGTTTACGCCCTTCACACAGGGGTCATTACAGCAGCCATAGAGATTAGTGGACTATCATAGGCAAGGTTAAAAAAGAAAAAAAATCGCCTGTATCAGGTACTCTGTGAAAAACTGTGGTGTGGTGCAGCCCAGTCATTATTGATGACTTGCCGTGGACCTATTTTGATTCCGGGCAGGAGAGAGAGGCAGGATAGACGAAAACAATAAAGGGCCACGTTTGAGGCCAGAGTTGGGAAAAGCGAAGGAAACATGGCCTGGATTTATGACGGAGGTCTGAGGTGAATCAGCAGCAAGCAGTTCAGGAGACGGGTCAGAACTCCCGAGTTCAGGAGCACCGAAGGTCCAGTGCAGTGGAATCTCCGAGGAAGGAGGCCCAGTGACGAGCGTCTTTGCGGGAAGAGAAGGCCGTGTGAGAAAAGGGAAGGGAAAACTCCACTCAGGCGCTGGAGTTCGAGGTCTCCTGGTCAGCATATCGAGGGGAGGGCGGTGTTAGCAACATCTAGCAATGCTGGGGCGTGTGGCACAGATGGATTTACTGGGGAAATGAATTATATAACAAAAGCAAAAGCTGGTTAGGACATAAGACTTTGTATTTTTCTCTTCATAAAAAAAACTGTGTATGTTTATTGCATACTTTTTTTTTTTTTCCCAAGCATGACAATTTCGTATTATTTCTCATTAAGTGATTCATCGCTCTTTTTATGAGACAGCTGTTTGACCTTAAATGACCCCTCTAACCTTTCGGCAGTCTGCTCACACTACTGTGTACACCGTCCGAACCATGCAGACGCCCACATTCCCGCTATATCTGCTCCTCATCTGACCGTTCGTGGCTTGAGCCGCTCCTGCCTGGGTTTGGCTGAAAGAAACAAGGAAATTTGCGCAAAAGGCTATGAAGCAGCATATGTGCCGTTAGTTACGCAACACCCCCCTGCTTCCTAAGACTTGCGGAGAACAAGAGCTCCACGTCTGCCTCCGAGCCCACAGCGTCTGTCTTTTTACCGCTCGCATCCCAGAGCGTGTTTACAGCAAGAACTGATGAATAGAACCACGTGAATGTGGCCCTCCTCCAGCTCGAGCGTCCCCCCCCCATCCCCCCCCCACACCCGCGGAGGCGTTGCCTCTGGAGGAGGGAGAGGAGGGAATCCATCACGGCTCCCCAGGGCCAACCAGGGTCAGCGGTGCAGAGCTGGAGCCTCTCGGCGTTCCTGGTACCTCCTGGAACCGAGCAGGGTGGAGACGAGTCAGCGCAGCCTCGGGAAATGCCTCCAACACTGGACGCCCGAGCTGCTCTGTTTCACAGCATTCTCTCTCTCTCTCTCTCTCTCTGTCATTCTCTCTTTCTCTCTTTTTCTCTCTCCCTGATTCGTTGATGATACAAAAATTTATAGTGAGGTATAGTAAATAATTTATAGTAATTAATAATGTTCATTGTACTTGACATCTTTTGAAAATGTTTACAGAGGCATAGCTCATTGTGATGCACCATTAATTGTATGCTATTAAACACACATTTCTTTTAGAGCCTCCAAATTTCTTTATGTATAGTGCAATAATTCACTGGTTATTAATAAATATGATGATACACAGGTGGTACGATATCCAACTCTTAGGGGCCCACTCTGTGTTTTCCACGTTTTGTTGAAATGACCTTGTATGTAACACATATGGTTCTTACATGGTCTAAATGTCTGACTAATTTATTTAATAAAGACGTGAAAAAAAAAAAATGAAGATCTAAAAATTTTGCTAAAGGAGTCTTTAAAAAATGCAGATGGTACCTGTGCTGGGAACCTGAAAGCCACAACTGCTTATGAGAGGAACTTTTAAGTTTTACAAGGCTGGCCACGGTCTCTTTGCCAGGGGGGATTTAGAAAATCTAGAGCAGTCTCTGTGGTTAGTAATCCTCTTGACAACACTTGATCCTCAGCCTTATCCTGCTTTTATTTCACCTTGAGAAACACGAAACATGGATTTTTCTAGCCTTTATGTGGCATTCCTCTGTCCCAGATTTGAAGTATTTTAGGGATGAAGCTATTTGCCAGATACTTCATTTAAAGATCTAAAATGAAAATGCTCATTCTTTGAACTTCTTTGAACACGTCATCTCATCAGGCATCATCTCCATCTCCTATCTATCTGGCATGTCCTAATTCTTGACACTTCATCCTCCGTCCATCACCACTGTCCGTCAGAACATCTCGCAGTTCCTCATTTCTGGTTCTTAAGCTTTGTCCAAGGAGTTTGGGAGAAGTGGCCATTTTCTCCTAGGCAGGCACAGCCAGTTCTCTCAGTCTCTGTTGTGAAAACTGGGGGAGGAGGGAGGAGTGAGGAAGACGCCGAAGAAAAAAAAAAAAGGAAAAAAACAGTCCAGCTTTGAGGCATTCTACAACGCATTAGGTCATGAGAATCTAATCACACAATGCTCAAATAATGAAATGAGCCAACCAGAAAGGCCCGAGTCAAACTCTGCCATTGGTCACTCAAAGGTTGTCTCCATCTGCAGAGACAGGGAATGATGAATACGAGGGGCAGAGCGGAATTATTGAATTTCATCCTTGCTGGGTAACAGTAGAGCAAATTAGCAATCCTTATGGACGAGTTCGCGGCTCCAGAACAAGTTTTCTTGGCTTCTGGGAATTCCAGCTGACAGAGAGAAAGAGCCAGCAGCATGTGAAGGAGGGCCGGGTCCAGTCGCTGGAGTTATTTTTATTTCTTGAAATTCGGGAGTGGGCCTGTTACCCTAGTGGCAGCTTGTGTTTTCCATGCAGCTCAGGGTCTTGGCAGGGCCAAGATCTTTTGGGCTCCCATTCTGTCTCTCTTGTCCTTTTTGTATTTGCCCCTCCTCCGCTAAAGTATAACCCCCCCCCCCACACACACACACACATACAACCCCGCACCCCAGCCCTTTGGCAGGAAGGAGCGTGCAGCCTGCAGCGGAGACAGCCTGACTGCGCAGGCGACCTGGCAGATGCACTGAAGATAAGTTTTGTGTTCGTAAGTCAGGCCGCGACCCCCGGCAGCAGGACATTGACCAGATCCTGTCAGTGAGCAGGAGGGAGCCTCTCCGTCCCCAGCCCAACCCCCACCCACCCAGCACCACCAGCACCCCCCACCCTCAGCCAAGTCTGCTGCCTGATCCTTCAGACAAGCCACCACATAACAACCCACAAATGGGACTCGGCTCCCTCACGCCTCCTCCAAGCCTGGGTCCAGCCGCCACACAATGCCAGGTCGCATCACTTCCCCTCTCGCCGTAGCGCTAATGGACATCGCGGCCGACAGCGACGCCAGGCAACAGCTGACCACGCCCCACATCGGGAGGTTCTCACGGTTATGGGTCTGCGCTGCTAGGAACTCCTGGCCGTCTGCTAACTACAAACTACAACTTCCTTTGCTGGTCTTGACAAATATTGAGAACTTTAAAGGGTACAGCCAGCAGGAAGAGGAAGGCTGAAGAGAAGAGTGAACAAGTGTGATAGTGGCTTTGGTCATGAATGCAGAGCCACCACTCAGCACTCCGTGCTGCGGTGCGTAGCCGACAAGCCACATCACCTCATGACAAAAGTGTGCCATGAGGAAAATAAACTTTAACGATATTATTGTTTGTAAAGCAGTTACAGCTTAAGGGTTCACCAAATGACGCGACCTTATTTCCGACAGTGGTTCACTTCACCCATTCCTGTGCTCTCACTGTGTTTCTAGTCCAGGGCAATCCGAAGTGTGGCAGTGTGCCCTTCCAGGAGCATTAAGGACCAAGGCGTTCCCAATGACTTCCTGGCTGGGTCCACTGGGGGCACAGGACAAGATGAAAGCACTGGCATGACTTGAAATGCAGGGGGGAAATAAAAAGATAGCTTTGAACCCAGTTGTGTTTTGAGGCATTCGTCCGCCTTAAGGAGTGTATTGGATTCTGATAAGCAATCGCCTGACTGCTCTTCTCGTAGTTCATGCACTTTTAAAAAATAGTCTCTGCTTGAGGGAGGATCTCCACATTCAGGAGGGATTTGATTGTGAATTGTGTTTTTTAGTGGCCATTTTCAATCATTAAGTCACTTTGTTCCAGAAAGCAATTGTGCATTTAAGGAGAGTGAGGAAAGCTATCTGGATTAATATGAAGTTTATTTTACGCTGCTGTTTTTGAGAGTTGACTGAAGCACTATGGGAGATCATTGACTTCTCCCTAATGATGGCATAGTAATCCGAAGAACATGGGAAATTAACCAGGAGAAATTTGATGATGGAAAACAGGAAATAAATCCCAAATGGAGCACCATGATTTGGCAACTTGACAGCTCTTTTTTAAAACATCCATGCAAGACATACAAAGTTAGAAAACATGAAATACAGACTATATATATATATATATAAACTTAGAGTTTCAAAACTATATATGTAGTTAAAGGAAAAGAAGCTATTAAACACATTAACAGAATCTCTTGTGAAGTGTGAACAGAGGATTAATATTGTGGTTAATGACCTTTCAGTACAGCACCTTCCACTTCCACCTTAATCCTCAAATCTTCAAGATCTCACCAAAGTCTTCAGTCTCTGATCACCCAAGTTCCCCTCAGCGAATGTAAACTTCTTTTTCCCGGCAGATTAGGGATTAGGGATTAGGGATTAGGGATTAGGGAATGCAGATTAGGGAATGCTCTTGGTTATAACTCTTCCAGTCATTACCTTTGGGTGGTTCCACTTTAGTATTGGTATTAGTATTTAGTATTCAGTCCATTCACCACTGAAATAAAGGATGTAGGTAATGAATGTTCATTTAAGTGGTCCTAGTCCCACTCCAACAGTTACGAGTGTAATGATGTCAAGCTACAATACTCACCTATAGGGAAGTGTGGTATAAATGTCTGATGTATCTTTTCAAGGGTGATGAACCACATATGGTAACCCCAGTTACCATCTTGTTAACTCATCTTGTTAGTGTTACGATGCGCTACACATTAATGGAACGGTTACAGTTTGTGCAAACCCTTCACTGAAAACTCAAAAAAAAGAAGTGTCTGACTACAGAAGCATAACTACAAGGTCTGATGTGGAATGAGGAAAATTGGCACTGATTCGATGTTTGGATATGCATTTGAACTTCTGTCTACATTCTCAGTGGCCTCGTGAAGCTAAAGACCTTGACCACGTATGTGATCCTTTTACAAACCTAAACCTCTGTTTTTCATCCTAGTCCAACCACGCTTTGCTTCATCGTTACAAACAACCAATGAAAAAGTATCCACCAATATGTAAAAATGATAGATTTACCTTGTTATTTATGCCCAGCCTGTAAAGAGGTGGAAACAAAGCAGATCTGTTATTTGATAGGTTTAATGGAAGGGACCAATAGTAGCAGAATTTCTAGAGAATCCCCCCTGCCCCACTCTGAAAAATGATATGCTTCCAATAGGTTATATTCCTCATTCCTTATGTGATGGTATGGCTGGGATTTCTGGTTTTGCTTGCAAACTAACACAAGGATAAATGCACAGTTTATGAACCAAGCTGAACACATACCATCAACAAATCAACAACACTCTGGAGGCTGGCAACAGCTTTGACCTTTACGGTTCACTTCAGTATGTCAATAATATGAGTGCAGATATGCAGATGAAAATTATTTAAGATTTTGCATTTAGTTGTCTGGAGCAGCCTATGAATTAGAAATTCAAATTACAAATCCTGCATTTTAAACTGTCTACTAGTTGTTTTCCTGGTTAACCGGAGAAACATTTCCAGTGAACTGAATGTTTTTATTTTAGTCTATTTTCTTATTTCTTATTTCTGTTCTTTTATTTTACATACTAAATTAGTGACTTCAAAGGAGAGATCATCATAACAAGTGTGCACTTTGATCAAGTTTGAAATAACTCTTGCTTCATCGATTAATGAATTCCAGTGGTCTTGTGAATTCACTCTGAGAACAGCTGAAACTCAGTTCCCAAACATTCTGAGATCAAAATTCATCAGTTCTCTCTGTCATCATTATATATTTTTTTTAAATCAAAGTCTTTGAAATAGAACTTTGTTTTCTCTGTTCTTCTGCTTTGCTTAGACTCATGTAAAAGGAAAAAAAAATCATTAACATTGACTGCTTTCCCATGACTAATGCACGCATTCCATCTGAATCTTACGTAACATTAACGTTATCTGTGGCAAGAAGAAAAGCTGGTATTGATATCCTTCTTGTCATCGTCTTTCGAAAAAGGTTCTTAGCGTTCCTGCAACTTTCTTCACACGATGAATTACTTTCCCTCTAAAAAGCCTGTAGGTGTTCAGTCCATTCCTTGCTAATTCTTGCTGTGTGTGAGGTATCAGCAAGACCTCCACCCCCCGTCATCAGTTCAGCACCTACACCTTGATCTCAGGTATGGGTAAACACTGGATGACAAGCTGAAAATGGCATTTGTTGACACTAACATCCGTTGCTTAGAAGTGCTCAAATATACCCTCAACGTATTTACCTCTCACTCGCTGCAATTTAATGTTTAATCCCTGATTAAGCATAAGACAACAGTGGAAAACGACCCATTGTGTGAGCCACGACATCACTTTGAATGGAATGGCGTTTTTGTGACGGTGGCCGTGTGTGTGCGTGTGTGTGTGTGTGTGTGTGTGTGTGTGTGTGCGTGCGTGTGTCTGACCTCTACTGTACATACACGTTTGTCTCAGATCAAAGGCAATGTGAGGGCATCTGTAGGTAAATGGGTCACGGAGGGGTGAAATGTGTGAGATTGATTGACTAAGGAAAAGTGAGTGAAGGAGACTACCTGGTGGAGTAGGCTGCTCCAGTAACATGTCGGCTGCTCCAGCTACAGTGCAGTGAATATTCTAATATATTGGCTTCTGATCAGTCACCGGGAATGAAAATAATTTGGGACTGACTGGCCAGCAATTCAAATTGTAATAGACCTGTGCAGTGCGACAGAATGGGAGGAGACTGGGGTGAGTCTATCAGAACTCTTTACAAAGGTTAAACTTGTGTCTCCATTAAATCAAACAAGTCCTCTTTGACTTATGATGTATTGCTAAGTAAACATGAACACCAATTACATGGTAACATGAACTAAGGAATAAAAGGAGGGCCTGTCTGGCTGGAGGACTGGGCTAGGTGTGAAATTTATCACCGATGACATTTATTAGCGAACTAACATACTTCATAGTGCTAAAACTATTGGGAAATAAAAAACGGTCAACTTCTTTCCCATAAAATGCATAAATATAAAAGAATGTATCTTGGTGAATGCCACTGGACAGGGTTTGTAAGAGCTCTACCAAGCTTAGCTCTGTAAATATCAGATGATGTATTAAATGACATTCCCCATCTGAAGTGACATCCTCTAAACACTTTTCCTACCGAATCTCCCAAATACTGAATGATTAATCGCTCCTGTCTGGGGCTCCTTTCCCAAGCTGATGGACTCTGGCACAGTGTTCCCATGGATATTGTCCTTGCCGGTAAACAGTTGATGGAGACGGTGCTAAAACCTAGGTAACCATCGCCTGAGTCCCATCAGCGCTGTAAACCTTAGGGACCACACAAAGTGTATTTACACCTCACACTTCTCCATGTAAACACCACCTCTTATTAATTGAGCATTCATGGAGAACAAACCACCTTTCCACTTTCGTGTGGGCACACTTGCTCTTACTACGCCTCACCCCCACCTCCACCATCATCCCCCACCCCCACCCAACTCCTCCACCCTCCACCGCTGTTCTGATTGAGTGATTGCAGCAAAGACTGCATGGCAGACGGTGGCACGGAGCCTAATATCGCAGGGCTGTCATCCGCGCCTCGAGAGGAATGCGCTCGGCCCTGGTGCAAGCTCTTGGCCTGGCGCTGCGTCGGAGATGAGCACTACCGACAACCTTCCATCTGCCATGTGTTGCCCCCCACCTCACCCTGCCGGGCCCTTTAAAAAAAAAAAAAACCTCTCCAAGTAGTGAAGAAGTGTCAGGGCTAATTATAAACAAATCGTCGATGCTCCAGGGGCCAACTGTGTGGCAGGGAGGGGGGGGGGGGTATGCTGGGAGCAGAGCCCAGTGAGGTGAACGAGGTGAGGGGTGAGTGGACGGGCTCCTAAGGGCGTTCGATAGGCAGCCGGAGCAGACCTCACACGGGGACAGGCGAGTGGCAGGTGTTTAGGAGCATTTCCCAAACACCGAGAAGAGGACACAGAGTGGGGAACTGAGTGCAGTTAAACAGAGGAGAGAAGGACAAGAAATGGACCTCAAACTGAAAGAGCCACACTGAGCCTGAAATACATAAACTGCACCAGTATAGATCCATAGAAATAGATTAGACAGATTCTATTTTTTTTTTTTGTCATTGCTAAATATAAATACAAGGCAAGGAAATGCAATTAGCATCTACCAGACGTGCTAAAGTCTTTAAAGATCTAATTCCTTTTGCACGATCCTGTTTAACATCATTTGACGCTATTTTTGCAACCAGGATGAACACCAGTTGAAGAGCGTCACGCTAAATCATGGTTAACTGATGTTAAGGGATCACGCAAGTTTAGCTACCAAACCAGGGCCACAGCAAGCAAGGGAAGGCATGTGAAGAACGCAAGCTGAACGCCGTTTAATCACTCTCACTGCCATAGTTTAAAAACACCACCAACAGCTATTGTGTCTGTCAGCCAAATACTACTATAGCTACGGTCCTGTGTCTATGGTTTTCACACCAGGAAGTGTCAAAAGGACTATTGCATCGGCTGACTGGGCCTCCAGTGTGGGAACAAGTTGAGAATAGCAACTAAGACATTCTCCAGAGCTAGATAAAGTATTCTGTCTTCCCCCTTGGAGAAACAACAGTGTGTTAAAGTGCTATCTAGCCCTGAAATTTTGTCTGGACGCCCACAGTTTATTTTGGTGTCCTCTGCCCTGGTGTTTTTTTTTTTACTTTTTATTATTATTATTTTGTTTTCTTTCCTCTTGTGAATGATGAATCAGAGTAATGAGTGTCCCATCAGAAGAAGTGTGGGAAAGAGGAACTCGGCGTAGAGCTCCAGAACGGGTGGATCTCGCTCTGCCGCCCTCGTGAATCCTTTCGCTCTGGTGAAATGTGCCTTCACTTTGCATCTCACTCTAAGTGTGGCGAGGGAGAACTGGAAAGAGGCAGGCGGGCTGAACTTAAGCCTTTGTGGAGGAGGCGCCAAAGCGGGGATTGTGTGAGCATGCGCCCGCAGTAGTGTTACAGGTGCGCGTGGCGAAGAGAAGGAGGTGAGAGCCTGTATGAATAACGCCACGACCTTTCAGAGCTGTATGTGGACCCCATGAAGCTCTATGACTCCTGTTTGTTATGTGAGTGAACAAGTGAGAGAGTGGGTGTGGTTTGTGCGTGTGTGTGTAGAGGGTGGGGGGGGAGGAGCTGTGGGAGCTGGATTGTGATGTAATAGCCAGGAAATGTGATTAGCCTGCTTTAGAAGAACTGAGGAGCCAGCCGCCTCCTCCTTCGGTGTCTCCAGCACCGCCCCTTTGCTTCTCTCCACACGCAGGAAAAAAGGGTTAAATAAATGTTAGTGGGATGATAAAAGGCCTGTGTTCTGAGAGGGCACCATTGTGCTTGACACTGACATGATGCACAGAGGCTACCGGGGGCTCTGCTGGGACAATGATGTCATCACATTCCACATCCTCCCCATATCGTCTTAGCAACAACAGCATCATTATTATTTCTGTCATCATCATCACTATCATCATCATTTGTGAAACTATTACCTAATTTAGTGTATTTATGAACTTGATACCATATTTCCTCTTTTTTTATTTCAAAACAATACACCATCATGGCTATTGTCTAATTTGGTCAGTGCTACCTGCCCCCTTTCAAACTAATATTTACACTTTGAGCAAAATGATTTCTACTGGTAGTCCAATTTTGTTACTGTAAGGAGAACAGAAATAATTTTGTCTAATGGCTTACCAAACCTAACAACATGTCCAAAACAGCTTCTCGGAAAACTAGAATCATATAACAATATCTTAACTACGCAAACATGCTGATTGGGCCAAACGTGTTAAGTACTAAGTCCACATCTCCCTTTTATGAGTCTTTGCAGGCAACTTGCAGTTAACGTTCAGTACAAGCATTAATCTACTGTAGTTAATCTACTAGTAAAAGGATTGTTAGTCATCGAAGTGCATCATATATATCCCCTCCAATGTCCTGACCTCCACAGAGGTTGCTGTTTTGTTGCTCATAATCAGTAAGAGCACCACACTATATTTCCAGCTAGACACCATGGCGACTCATAGCTTCAGTTAACCACGGTACACGCCCCAATGAAGAAATGGGTGTGGCTAGAACATCACTATTATGACACAATAATCGTTATACCACGCAATAATGTTATAACAAAAAACAGTGTGGAAATTCATGCGTTTATTGACATTCTGAACTGAGGGCACTGTGTCCAAGTTTAGGAAATGCAGTCCAATCAATCATGTTCTGTAAAATGACAGAAGTGTTTGTACTGGAACTGGTATGTTAAGTCACCACAGGTTAGAACAGTGTTGTGTCTAATCTTGGCAGATCTAATTTAGGTTAATGTAGGGTTTAGTCAATCCAGGACAATCTCTGTCCTGGATTGACTAAAATGACGGTTCATTTGCAGAGTAATTAGCTTCATTTGCGTGGTTCTGTTCACAATTACATATCTAGACCCATTATTACATATCTAGACCTATTAAGAGCTTATTCTGATCTCCAGTTTCTCAAAAGTAAATTAAGTTGAAGAAAATAAAAAAAGCGAAACCCTTTCGATAATTACCATGTTTCCAAACAATCTGTGCACCACCAGGAACTTACACATGAAAGGTGAGGATGTAAATGTAAATGTGTATTTTAAAGCTTAATGAGAAGAGTGTACAAATTCATTGCATATATATAACTCCTTAGAGCAGTACCTTAAGGTTTTTAATATTGTTAATATTAATGTTATTAGTATTACACTGACAGCACTGAACATTATCATACAAGTTCTATCATAGAATCTTTCCTCATATGAGAAAGACATTTCACATTTAGTCAGACGTGTAGGCTACAGAACATCTACATGATAATGTGTGAGAAACACACTATCCTTCAAACTCCCAACCTTGAAAAGAATTTAAAAAAAAAAAAACCTCTTGCCTGACTTTTTTTTTTGTCCACAGACATCTTGCATCTCTGCTCATTTCCTCCTGGAAAGGGTGAGGCTGGAGGTGAGTTTCAGTTCATGGCTGAAAAAGGGTGAAAACACTGGCGTGTGTTCAGCAAATACGTTGCGTTTATGAAAACACTGGACCCAGCTTGGAGCTGTGCAGAGACCACTGTTGATTTAGTGTGATTATGAGAGTGGTGTAGAAATGGCAGGGGAAAAAAAAGATAATGTGTGTATCTACTCTCAAGGTCAACTGGGCAGGTGTTTTGGGGGGAGAACATAGCTGGAGAAATTCTCTTAGCTCGCTTGGCTTGCAACCAAAGAAGGGGAAAAATCATTAACAGAGAAGTTTCTGGAAGAGTTGTTCACTTTCTTCTGTAGCCTCTTTCCCGTCTTTTTCTGCAGACATCAGGAAGCAATCTTAACCTGTGTGTCAATGAGGTCAATCGATTTGACTAAATTTAAATTCTACGAGTAAGATTTGTTATTAAGCAGAAATAAAACGTTCGTTTGATTCTTTCAAATACTCTTTCCACACCCTCTGATTCGTAGGGGTTTCGCCTATATTGTAGCTCTTCTAATCCCAGGCAATAAATCGCCACTAGGTTCGGCTGCCCACGCACCGAAACTCCTAAGGGTTAACTATAATATGAATATGAGAGGAGAGCAACACTGAGCATAAGTCAATAGCGCTTTTCCTCGTTGACTAAGCGCGCCGAGGAATAATAAACATGTTGGCAGAGACAAATAGCCCTGATCCTGAGCACGTACGTTGGGATTGGGCCGTCGGTCATGCCCACTGCAGCCACTGTTCCCTCCAGAAATTCCCACAATTCCCTCCCTGGCACAGGAAGAAATGACAGAGCTCATTTCCTCCCCGCGATCAAACGTTTGTTGATCTTCACATTAACGCGACCTGATGCAATCTTTCGCCGCTGCAGCGAATAATTGAATTGCGCTGAAAATCGGGAACTATTTCTAGGTATTTCCTGCCTTTTAAAACGAGAAGGGAAGATTAGCTTAATTAAGCAGAGCAAAACAGGAAGGTTTAAAGTCACTTCGATAATTAATAGGCTGCCTTGGCCGAACGGTCTGCATGGTCTCTCGTTGCAAGGACGCAGGAAAGGACTGTAATTTTTTTTGCCAGTCTGTAAAAAGTTACTGTTAAAGCCTTCCGTTCATCTAAAAACCCAGCACGCACTGGAGTGCTCAGTAGTATATCTCTGCTCTCCATTTTCCATCGTTTGTCTTTGGTTGATGAAGTGCGGTTCACCACATGCTGCGTCTTGCGTCATCTCTGGTTTACGCTATTTACTACCCTTGTTATCATCTTATTATGCGCTCCCAGGCGACTCTGATAGATTCGTGGGGCCGTCCCTAACCACCAAACTCACACTGTCTGTAAGGCTTTTGCGCCAGAAATAGCCTAAGTAAACTCTTTTGGCTCATCTCTAGCGGTTAGATACAATGCATGATTCTGTACAGTAGGATGTAAAAAATACAGTGTAACATGCAAAACGGATGTAAGGCTGCGTGGATGTATTGATTAGCATCATGATTAATTTCAACAGTACCTGGAATGCATATAGTTGCACAGCAAAACTATCATTGGATTGTCCAGAATATTTACAGAACTGTAAATCACAAAACTCAAATATGAAGTCAGAAAATGGGCTAAAGGCTCTCTTAATTTAATTATAGGGGTGGGGGGGGGCCCCAACCTGTTCATAGCTAGGAAAATGGAATGAGCTAGTGTCAAATGGACCCTGTACAATGGCTAAAACATGACAACCTTTCCTCCTATAAAGTGTATTTTGAATTCGGTTTGCTGACACATAGGTAATTGATTCAAATGGGTCTCCTGTGAGTTCAGCAATTGTGTTGTTTTTAAAAGGCTCGGGCCCTGACAGAAATACGCCGGAAAGTATTGCATTTGGCGGTGAGCGCAGTTTCCCATAGACCAATGTGTTGAACCCAGTTCTGAGCCTCTTGGACGCAAGCTGACTGTTGAGCTAGTGGGAGAGAGGAGATAGCAGTGACCTTGCTCTGAACTCCTGCAAAAAACTGGATTATGTCTGGAGCAGTTGGAGAAAATACTTAAATGAACTTAGTGATTTAGTGGGGCGACTTGTAGACGGGTTCTTAAAATAATGAAGGAAAAAAATCGAAGCTGGGGAGCAAGAAGTTAGATGAAACTCAAAGTGAGCTCACGTACCTTTGGTCGCGGGCGCAAGCTGAACTGGCTGTTAAGTTTAAGTCCATCTGGCGAACCGATCGTGGTCTATTTTAGATGCGAGATGGTGAACATCTGCTTGCAGCAACAGTTTTGTCATATTTGGCTCAGGACAATAAAAAAATTGCCGTCGTCTCCTCCTTCCTGTCAAGCTAAATGAAAAACAAGTAAAACAACGCAAAGACACAAGTAAAAAAAAAAAAACAGTTTTTTGCTGTATTTATTGCCCATCACAGATATGATTCAGAACAAGTTTGTGTCCAAGGGAGAACAGATCAAATGGCCCAAAAGGCTTTTTTTACTATCACTGTGTTTGATCCAGTTCATTTTCAGCATGATGTCTCTAAACAACCCTACATCTTAATACATATAATTAATTTGCTGCAGCAAATTAGGCCTGTCGTCATCAGCGCAAAGGCCTGTTATTCTTAACACCCTTATATGGCATTTATTTAGCTAAAGTACATATCTTAAGATGAACAAGATGAATGGAATCTTAACTATGAAGACACTGCAAAATGGAGCCAAATTCCCAAGAACTCTGGGCATTCACTGTAAATCTGAGTCATCTCACTTTAACACAGTCATCTCCAATGTGACATGTTCAGGGAGTGGCAAAGCGTGAGTGGAAATGAGTGTGTCTTTACTGACCCTCAAGACCTAAAGAACGGCAAAAGTCCGTCAGAGCGCGAGCGTAAAGACACGTTCTCGGTAGCCTTGTGGAGTTGGCGCTAAGTCAAACACGGCTAGAAGATTTACGCCCTTGTAATATTACTGGACGTTCACATATTTGCGGTTCATTTAGTCCAGTTAACACTGAACCAAAGAACCAAGTCATACTCCAGATGTTTAGAGATGGACCGTTAAGGCAAGTTATTGTCGCTACTGTTGACAAATATCCACGTAAGAGATTGACTGACAGTAACCTACCTGAACAACTTGTTTTCCTCCTCTATTACCAACAGTCACCAATAGAAAGGTTGTTTGTTTTTGTTGGTGGAATTTATCGTTAGCGGGGGAACTCTTTTCCTCTTTCTTATTTGAACCCTTTATTCAGCGTTAGCTTGTGGTGGGAAGTAAACCATAGATAAAACTGCTATGTGCAGAGTTTTGGAAGTGAAAACAGAGACCTTAGAAATGTGGATGTCATGCCCTCCACTTGAGGCCAGAATGGAGCCAGTTGTCAGTTGTGACAAATGCTCACTCTTCCGCTTTCAGAGAACGAGGACATGTTCTTTTGCCCTTCCTTCATATCCCACTGTACACCTCCAACCTTCTCTGCTATGTAACACATCCCTCCTCCATATGTCCTTCTAGGCTGAATCTATACTTCCATTCTTATACATTGCCATAATCTACAGCAGTGTTTCCTGAGCCAGTCCTACGGGCACCCGGAAGGTTCCACATTTTTTTTTGCTCTTGCCCAGGTTCCAAACACATTATGTTAAGCAAAAATGCGGGACTGTGTGGTGGGCCCTGAAGACTCGGTTGGGAAACACTGATCTAGGGCACTTAGAAGCCAGATGCTGAACTACATTTTCTGGGAGATCTATTGCAATGAAGAGGACACTTATCACACTATTTATATCCGTTGGCTAGGATACCTTTGTGCTTCATATCCTTGATTTTCAGTACTATAGAACTGAACCAGAGCATTGTTCTTGAATTGCTCATAATTACAAGATTTGTGAGGAGTGTGTACTCTGATAGGAGTGTGTACTTTGTCAGAGCACAGTATGGGAATTCTGACCCAGCTCTAGTCCTCGCGATGCTGGCTGTGTCATGCAGCCTGAATAGCAAGAAAACTTCCTGTTTCCAAATGCTTCTCTTCAGAACAATAGCTTTTCGAGAGAGACTCCAGACATTCTGCTGTTTTCAGTCTAAATACTGTCCAAAGCCAAGAGGTTTAGGGTAGATTCTGTAGATCCCTGATTATGGTCCTTATAACAATGGGGGCAGTGAGCTCTCAGTAGGAAAGGAAATAAAAGTTTTTCTTGCAAAAACAGGGACATTTCTTATGTCTTTTTTATTTAATCAGTTAATCTTGTTTTCTCATTGGAATATTACTTTTTATTTAGATTGCATAAGCAAACATGGTACATTTTTTTTTATCACCTTGGCTAAGCTGCATAATAATTAGAAGATATGGAACTTTGGGGGATGGTGAGAAACTATAATAAAGTTAAATCACTGCCAGCTTCTCTTTCTGCTATTGCTCATTAGCTTAGTGCTACCGATTATAACTAACGTCCTGGTTTGTATATGTTAACATGAGAGCTGGATGCTCCTCAGTAGTAATTTGCTATCATTAGTATCATGGAGTTGTCTTCATGTGCTTTCTTCAGGTTAGGTGTTGAGAGAAAGGAAAAATTACTTTTTGACCATTTTTTTTTTTAAATCAGCATCCGACACTGACAATATAAATTATATTTCAGTAACTGTAACATTTCGTTAACGTCACGATGTCATGATGATGTAACCATATGTAGTCCAGCTTTGAGCATTTCCTTAAAATGAATGTGTCATGATTGTTCATTAACCACAGACCATGTAATCATGATATAACATTGGGTGGATTGTGTTTTGGATGAGTTGCTCCGCCCTTAGCTGAATTCTGTATCAGAAGAACAACTGCAAAAAATAGCAATGCGATTTTCTCCTAAATAAACTGAGATAGGCTTTTTTTTGCAGACTCTAGCAACATAAACAAAAATATTTCTTAGCTAACTCTGAAGCACCCTTGAAACTTTTTTCGCATCTTTCTGTCACAAGCATGTCTTCTGTAACATGGGTCTGGTGCTCCATCTCCTCCAGGTAGTTACACCTTGTCAACTCCTGGCTCCCACAATTACCTTCCAGTTTTCGGGTTTGCATGATCCCTCATGGAGGAGCCATTCTTAGCTATTTGTTTTCGTACATTTTGTGCTTTCTGTCTTGTATGTGCATTCATATTAATACATCTCTTCATGTATTTGCTTCCCATGTGGGGGGGGGGGGGGGGCGGGGGGGGGGGGGGGGGGGGGGGGGGGGGGGGGGGGGGGGGGGGGGGGGGGGGGGGGG
>JAOYMR010000003.1:4189012-4199789 GCA_025802075.1 Tenebrosternarchus preto
AAAATTATATACTTCGGGGGAATGACAATTTAACTACTTCTTTGAATATTTTGCTTATTTAAATACGTTAATTCCTTAAATATAAAACAGACGTCAGTAAAGCTTTTCGATTAACCGATCAGTGTGGTAAGCAGCCTCTCCTTTCCCCCTTCCTTGTTCGATTTTGGATGAGAAAAGGATAATAAAGATTAACGACACGGTACTTTGACCTTGTGTAGTTCAAGAAATACAACGCAACATAGTACGATCTTGAAATAACAGACTCAAATAAAATATGTCTTCACAACCTGGGAAAAACGCCATCAATGCATTATTATTATGGCATAATAATAATAATAATAATAATAATAATAATAATAATATTGTTGTTATTGTTGTTTTTCTATTTCTTGTTACACTATAAGCATTCTTATGCTAGCATTAATAGGTTAATGTTAAGAAATAATAATAACATATTTGTTTTTAGGCTACTATGTTTGAAATGTACTTTGCAGTACAAAGCTATACACAAAACGAGCAATTTTCTATAAGAAAACTACAAAATCTCTTTTGCCTGGAGTCCGTTCGCTCAAATCATAATAAACGGATTGTTAATACAGGTTGTCTGCCTATTGTTTAGTAGTTATATCAATGAAACACGCGATTTGAAAGGTGTTTATGGCTGGGCATGATATTGAAAATCAAGTGGCATTTTGTGATACTGTGAAAATCAATTGTTCTTTCATCCAGTCAAATCCTGGTTCTTGTTAGTGTGGGTGAAGCAGATGTGGGTGTGCGTTGATTGTTCGTTTAGAGGTTTCATTATGGATCTTCAGATTGGTCCACCTTCGTATTCTCATAATCTCTGCAGGGCTCGTTTACTTTGCATTGCACGTACTCTAGACTTGCTAATCAAGAGGCCTGATAGCAACCAGCTAAGTGTCAAGCGACACCACGCAAGAGACAGCGGTCGGCGTTTTCTCGGAACGTGTGCCATATGCAGTATACAATGCCGACAGTGAATACACATTTCCGTCATTAATTCGTCGGTTCTTGGGTTCGCTCAGTCGTTCATTCAAACGTTTATTGACGTTTGCTAATAGTGGGGACTTAGCTGTTGGCTAATAGTGGGGAGCTGTTTGTCAACACCCGTCTTTCTATAAGAAAACTGAAGCATGCAGTGTAAACATGTATATGAAGAGGCCTTGTTCATCAGTCAGTTATCAACAGCCTTCAGGTTTCCATTCTTAACAGGTTGGCACTGATTTATTCCTATTAAGTAAAAACCTTCCTCTCTTCAATAAAGACTGTTGAAAGTCATTTCCTGTATTTGAGTAATCTGTTCTCTTCAGCATTTCTGCATTAAAAACTGAGCTATTTACCTTCATGGTTTATGGAAGTAGTAGTAAAACCTTTTATGCTTCTCAGGTAGACCTGAACCAAGTTTTGCAGGACAGAGCCAGAAACCTGTATGTGGCTGTTTGAAATGGTAGATGATTAAACTGGACAGGTGTAAAAGGAACCTTTGTGTGTGTGTGTGTGTGTGTATTTGCATGTCTGTGTGTGTTTGCATGTGTGTGTGTGTGTGTAGGTGAGATAGACCTTTGATAGTGAGTATGTTAACAACCTTCCCACAGATCATTGCAGGTTGGACACACCCAGTTTATGTCATGTGATTCACTGTTGATCACAACTGGATTTTGTTGTAACCTGTACTCAGAACTATCTGAGACATTCCCAATAACCAAAATGATCTGCAGCTAAAGGATGCTGTTTAAAAAAAAACAACAACAACATAAATGTGTGCTGCTAAAGGACCTTAAATGAATATTGATCAATATAGAATTTGTCTTTAGAAGAATTTCAAAGTCTTCAGGGAAAGTTCTAATTTTCCACTGGTACTTTTGTGTGAATGAAAAATACCACAAAAAAGCTCAACATGTTCCAAAACACCTGAAGAATAACAAACAGATGGATTTGAGGCATACATGACACGCTCTGTTAGGACAGCAGCTGTTCTCAACGTCGTAGTTTTTTCTTCAACAGTCATCTTCAATGTGACTTGAGTTTTTACAAGTCATCATTAGGGCTCTATGAGAGGTGGTTCAGAAGGCTGAAGCAGTCGGGCACATGAAACCATCAGAAGGAGATGTGCTGGAATAACAGATAAGAGACTCAGTCATCAGTCATTAGATTCAAGTGTTTAAAAAGCCATTAGAGCTCAGCCTGATAGCCATTGGTCTCTTTCTGTTTTACGTATGCCGCCATTACTTGTGGCTATATTTAGTAGCCAGCTAGCTCCAAATGACTTTCCACCTTTGGAAGGTTACTCCTGCCCCTTTCTGGCTGGTACATATCTATGAAACGAACATATCTTAAGCTAATCTAAAAGTGTCTCAAAATAGCTTACAGTAGAAACTACACTGGGATTTGAACTGCAAGCCAATGGAAACCAGAGCTTGTTTTTACGAATGTACAACAAAGCTTACCACCCAATAAACACAGTGACATGTGCCAGGATTATGTGTTCATTCAAATCACGTCTGTTTTGCAAAAGTTGGTGACAGAGGTAAACTAAAGGCAACTTTCTTACAGTGATCAGATGAAGAAGGAATGTAAAATGGCCTGTTTATGAGAATCAGTATCTGCAGGCGTGAAGAATGTGGGCTGTGGAAGAGAATGGGCTCCTCGCTGAAGCTGCGTCTGCCGAACATCGAACCGTGACGATTCTCCCGGTCCGAGGGCCCTTGTTGTTGTTTCCATGCTCAGTCCACTCTGCCTTCCTCCTGCAGGGCCCACGCCTGTGTTTTGTCTAAAGGGAAGGTCGGTCTCTGCGACGCGGCCCGGCGCTGTAACGCCCCCCCCCCCCATCTCTCGAGAGCGCGGGCGGACGCTATCAGCTGCGCCACCCGTTGTGTCACCGCAGCGCGAGACTGTGGGGGTGGCCGGCGGGGAGCAGAGACGACGAGGCAGACGCGCTGATAGGCCGTGTCGCCGATCTGAAGGACTCGTCGTCTTCTGCCGCACAGGAAGCGCGTCGGGGGTGGAGATCGGGGCTGGAGAACAGGCCGTTTCGCAGATCCACAAGGTCGGGACGACGGTTCTGGTCTCATTAAGTGTAGCTGTATAGGATGAACCTATGATGCAATAGATTCAAACTGCTTATTCAGCAGAAAAAGTCTCTGAGAATGTGACCTGCTCCTATTGGATGAGGCTTATCACTCTGAAATGATAAGAACCAGAAAGTGGCATCTAATTAACAGGACCCTTCAGGAAACATGTGTAGCTACATGTCTGTTTACTGAATAAGTTGTAGTACATTTACCTTTCTCAACTACAAAGGGATTACATTACAGTTACAATATGTTTTAAGGCAATTCCTTTCTCAGCTACCAGGAACATACATAGCACACAGTGCTTAAACACTCAAAAGTGTACTTAAACACTCAAAAGTGTACTTAAACACTCGAAAAGTCCCCTTATGCATTGAAAAAAAATGTTTCAGACACATTTTTTTTTCTTTTTGTCTAGGGAACAAATGATTTCACTGTAGTTTGATAAGATCTCATCCCACTCAAAAGGAGTGCAGACGTAACAAACGTGGCAACCAAATTCTGGCTTCACTTCCTTTTGTCCTTTGGTGACCGCAACCGCGGTTAACTCACAGAAACACGCACACACACATACACACATCACACTCTCTGCCATACACTCAGCGCTGATGACCTGATGAGTGGAGTATGAACTTTGACATTCCTTCGATTCAGCAGCAGGGCACACAGCAGCTGCCTGATCCCAGTTTCTATGATGCGATACAGGCTTTGTTTGGGAGGAAAATACACACACATTCTACATTCCCCAATTATGCTTTTATCAGGCCTCCATCAACCAGTCAAACGGTACTTATTGTTTTTTGCGTGTGTGAGGTTGGTGCCAGTACTGTACCAGGCACTGTTATAGATGGCCTTTCTGTTTGCTTCTGTGTTTACTTTTGGCGGGTATGGAGTGTTTGAGGCCAGCACTGGTCCCTACTGGAGACAGGGAGGGAGAGAGGGAAAGCGTGAGAGAGAGAGAAAGAAAGAGAGAGAGAGAGAAACAACGCGTCATTCCCTACTGCTTCTTCAAAACTGATGCATTTTTAAATTCAGCTCTTTGTTCTTTCGATCTTTCAAAACAAGGCCGCTTGTGCCCGTTATTGTGTCTCCGAAAGGCCGCCCTGGGCTCGCCGTGGAGCGCTGGTCACGAGGATGCGTGATAGGTGCGAGGAGTTCAGTCCAGCCGCCGGCTTTGCTCTGGTCTCTGGCCTTTTTCCACGTACCACCTGCTCAGCACGTATGCAGGCTGTTATTGCTCTGCAAAGTTTAACGACGTGACAAGCGGTTGGTGGCTCTCAAAAAAACTGTTTTCACGCAATAGATGACGAATTTCTGGAGGTAAACAGTAGAAGCAAAGAGGCTTGCTTCCGTTAATGCTCCTGAATGAGTTTACAGCTGTAAAATATGGCACTAGTGTTTTGCCTCCACAGGTCTTTTTTAGGCTCATACAACAAAGAAATTCTGACGAGTTTCGTAGCCTGACAGGCTGACAATTCTCTCTCCAAGAATCTGACTGGCCATTTCCTTAATCCTCTGATATTACAGCATGGGGTATTTAGAGTACCAGTGACTCTGCTCGTTGGGCATTCTGCTCGTTGGCAGCGTGTTTGATGTATTTCTATTTGATGTATTTCTATTCTATTTGATGTATTTCTATTCTATTTCTATTTTTTTGTTGTTGTTGTTGCTTATTTCCGTGTTGAAGGAAATGTCATATGGCACTATCCATGGAAGCTATTAGCAGTTTAAAAACCGACATGATGTCACAGAACACTGTTTCCTGAATCACAACATTGGTAACTCTGGTGGTAACCCTGGTGGTAACCCTGGTGGTAACTCTGGTGGTAACCCTGGTGGTAACTCTGGTGGTAACCCACCACCCCCGATCTGATATTCAAGCCCAGTGACCCCTAAAACCTCCCCTTGCTCCCCCATCCATCGGGCCTGGTTTGTTTTGATAATCTTCTGCATGTGGCTGGCGTGCCGGTTCTCAGAGGAGCCCAATGTTTTTCCGGAACGCGAGGGAGCAGCGAATCCTCAGGCCCCACGGAGGTGGCCAGCGCCTCTCTGTCCGTTGGAAAACGAGCTCCCCAAAAGCAAGATTTGCAAACAGTTCCTGCCGCAGGTTTGCTGTCGCTCGGGTCCTGTGACGTGGGCCCCTCGAGGCCAGATCAACTGCTTAAGGATTGTAGGTTTCCTTCATCTAAGGAGATAGAATATTAATTAACGTCATAGTGGAAGATATCTAATCACCAACGAACTGACTGAGATGTAGTGTAGCGCAGCGCATGATGGAAACAGAAGACACAATGACATAATAGATAGAGTTACGTAACAGATATGAAAAAGAAGCTCACTAATTATCTTGAGTTCAGAACTCGAGGTTCCTCTTCAGGCAATCCATTTTAATCTTATCGCCTGTTGCTCGGTACAAGAGCTGAATTGTAATTTGCGCGGAGATTTCATTTACTTGTAAATGTAAACAGCCCAAAATATTCACTTTGCTTTAAACCCTGTGTGAAATAGAAATAGATTTAAAAAAAAGAGAGGAATACTAATGACCCTGGCTGATTCTCTCACGACTCCGAGCTGCTTTTGGACCCTGACGATGGTTTACACACAGAGCCTGGTCCGGTTGCTCGGAGACGTCGGCATGGGCAACAATGTGGGCCCTGCATTTTCTCCTCGCACGCCACAGCGCGCCATCGCCCAGGAGCAGCAGGCCTTCCTGTCGCAGGGCTGGACCCACGGACCCGCCGGTGTTTCCTCTTTCCTGCAGGAAAGCCAATGGCGGCATCCACACCGCCGCGTGGCCGTGGTCATGGAAACGAACTGCCTCGAATGGAGCTCAGGCAGCAGAGGTGGGGAAAAAAAACACCTACAGGAAAATGTGTCAATGTAACTCGATGTCATGCTTATAACGCGTTCATGATTGTTCCATCTAGACAACTTTATGACCAGGCAGCCTAAAAAACTACCTAAATATTAAGGAGGTCATAGATGAGGTGTTGAAGTATTAACCTATAACGTTGTTGCTGTGTGTAAAAGGCAGGGCTCAGTCGTCAGTCCAGCTGCATTGCTGACAAACTTAACCAGCACCACATCGGTGGTCCACCTGCTTCTAGGGCTAGCGCACAGTAACGTTTCTCTATTGCGACGAATTGAGACGAAGCCTGCATGTCTGCTTCCTTTACTCATCTACATAGATGTGTGTGCTGTACATGTAGGCATCATCTCCATCTAGCTCCTCGGGTTTAGCCCCGTTGTTGATGGCAACGGGCTCATAGATCACGACCCTCATGAACCATCAGCTGCCCTTGAGGATGTCTTCCTGGACTTTGGCCATTTTGTGAAAAACTTCTGGAAGAGGAGAGAGGGAGGTTTGAAGAACAGGGTGGATGGAAAGGTCTTCTCAAGGTGCGCAGGAAGATAAGGAGTCACCTGGAGTGCATGGAGGCCAGGGCCCGAGGAACACGAACGCAGGGGGACGTGAGACGTCAATCAGTAACGCAGTTATACGAGGATGGTAATGGTTAACCCCAGGTCTGTGCCCCCTTAAACATGGGGAAACACAAAAGGAGGCCTGATCACACGTGAGGAGCACGTGGAAAGAAATCCATCAACTTCACCTTCAGGTGTTTCAGTGTTTTCACTTAACGTCAAAATGCCAAAGTAGAATATTTTACAGCATGTTCAAGTGGGGCATAAGGAAGTTTATTGGTGCAAACAATATTCGGCTGCAGCTGCTTGTATAGCACTACACACACACACACACACACACACACACACACACACACACACACACACACACACACACGCACCCTCTCTTTCCTCCCAGGGTCAGAGGAACGTGATTGTAGGCTATTTATCTACCCTGCTCCCCCAGAACGGCCTTGTGGCTCCAGGGCAGAGCGCCATCCTTGACAGACACCTTCAGTAAGTTCCTCCAAATCCCCACCCGCCCTCCACCGCACCCCCACGCATGCTCCACCTCCACACCTCCTGCACCCTATGCCCTCTGCCTGCCTCCTGCCTCTCTGTCTTGATAAACACTGCTGAGACTCAAATGAGGGTCAGGATAACCTCATGCTGACCCAGAGGCTCCGTCTTCTGTTTCTCTCTCTCTCACACACACACACACACACACACACACACACACACACACACACACACACACACACACACACACACACGCAGCATCTCCAATCCCCTCCTAGTCTTCTCTGCTTGCTGTGCCATTGCACCACCTGTTTAGCACCATCTGAAGGTTCGAGCAGGTCTGATTGGCAGTGTTGCAGGCCATTTAATACAATACCATATGCTTGCTGTTCGGGCCTTAAGCAAACAGTGTACACTTCACTGCTGTAGCCTTTTGTGCCTTCATAAATGATTGACCATTTCAGCGTGTTAAAGCTCATTTTAAAATGTATCCAAATGTTTTTATGTTGCAAGTTGTTCATCGAGACGTCCCTGACGTTCAATTCAGAAGGCAATTTAGGTTGGGGGGGGGGGGGGGGTGTCAGTCCGGCTAGAAGAGCGGGGTAACGGGGTAACAAGCTGGTGCACCTCCTGGGCTTTCGATCGACAGAACCGGCCTTGTGTGTGCGCAAGGTAAACAGGACCCTTGCGCAGGAGGAAAATCGACAACCGGTATCTACTTGTGCATCCAAATTGTTTTTTGATAAGGACGCATTCAGTGATAGCTCTTGTGTCAGGATATATTACCAAAAAAAAAAAAAGCAACTGGAAGCAAACCACTTCATGACAGTATCACTTCCACTCTGGTGTGAGAGTCTGAGTTCAGATCTACCACGCAAGAAACTGGTCTGCTTTAAAAACTTGCTTTAAAATTGCACTGAAAAAAACAACAACCATGTTCTCATTTGCGAGTCTCTGATACATTGAGAGAAATGCAGTGCTTAAAAAAATATGGAGTAGGTAGGATTTTTTTTTAATCTCAGCATTTGACAATTATATATGTATGACTTTTAGTCAAATGTATGTCAGTATATCACTATGTATTCTATCAGACTATAATACATGCATTTAATGCCAATTCTTAAACAGGCATTACAGGTACTGTGGAAACAGAACATACCTTCAAACCACTAACTTAGTCTCCTTTGGTCTCAGTAATGACTCACTCTTGTTGGTACATGACGGTGTGTGTAAAAACTGCCAGAGGTGTTAAAAGGTAAACGTTCAGTTCTAATTAAACTTTACTGTGCCTGAGACAAGAAGTGAAGAAAAAATCTGAAAGAAAAGTCAATAGAGAAATGAGAGCAGAATCACAGCCTTGAATTTGGATGAGAACTAGAGTTTTAACCCATAAGTAAAAAAAAAAAAATCACAAAGATTTTTATTCATAAAGAAACATACAGCACTGGAAGTGCCCAGACAGGAACTCATGTTACCTTAAATTTTTGACCCACAACAAACAAATCAGACAACATGGAAATTCCATTCTCTCAAAAGATCTGAAAGAACGACCTCAAAACGCATACCTACAGAGGGTGACAGATCATGCCGTGGATGATCTAGGCACTTTTTTTTTAGGATAGTGCACGAGTGTACAGAATTCTTTGGGTCTGGCCCAGTTGATCCACAGCCTCAGGTTTCCGCTCCATCGAGATGCTGTATCCGAGCAACAGCTCATCTGTCTGCCGGTATGACACGCAGACTAAAGCCCGTGTAGTAGCTTCTCACTCTTATCAGACACTGACAAATTTGGATGGATCGAGTGAGTTCAAACACTTAACAGGGCCAAATACTGTAATAACAGTTCCAGTTTATCAGCAGTGTTCAAATATATACCGTAACGCTCTAAAATCATATGGGACATGTTCATTTTCCATTCAAAACTTTTTCCACTAGTTCACTGCTATCATTTGTAAGTTGTATATTACTAATGAACAAATGTAAACCTGTAGCGGGATGAAATAAAAGAGCTTTAGACCATGAGCAAGACAGCTGTGGCTGAGAGTTGGGTTCTCAAGCATGGCCTCATTAAATCTCACAGCTTTACTAAATATCCACTCAAAAACATGGCAAGTTGTGCTAACCCACACACACACACACACACACGGTCCAGGTGTTCCCTTCTCAGGCAATGAACCGACCTTGGCATCTGTGCCAAGCAGCCTCACCTTCTTGTGCACAGTTTACTGCAATTCATTCATCTGTTACTCAGTAAACTCTGAACAAAGGTAAGAGAATGTGAAACGTTGGCCTGCTGTACTAAAACCCGGTCGCTGCCGTTGCTCTCCGTTCTTTTAAACTCGGGCTCGCTGCGGTCGAAACGACCCGTTTGATATTTTTACGCCTAAACGAAAACTAACCTAGAAATTGCCAAAACACATTGTGACAAGAGACCTTGCTAAGCACGCATAATTAATAAACGTAACAAAATGTTCAGGACGACGGCATGCGTGGCGAGCAGAAGGGGGGGTGGCACGAGCTTCTCAGACCCTTCACACAGACAAAAACAATAGCAACTTCTGGCAGGTGCTGCTCTCCAACCTCCTGCAACCTTGGAGGGAGGAGAACAGACTGCTAAGGCACTATCTTCAAGAAGGGAGAGGAGGAGGAGGAGGAGGAGGAGGAGATCTTGCTGAGAAGGTTTTGCTTCTTTTTCTTCTGGACTAGAGAAAGAAAAAAAGAATCAATATTCCAGAGTCCAACCAGACTGCTGTCTCGCTCTTTCTCTCTCTCTCTTTCTCTCTCTCTCTTTCTCTCTCTCTCTCTCTGTTTTGTAGACACATGTGAAACTACAGAGTGACCCCTGGCAGAAGTTAATGTCTAACTCCGTTATCTCTTTTACAGCTTAGGGTTGCAAACCAAATCGATAGATGATGCACACACATGCCAGCCCACCGCATTCTCACACCACTTTCTGACATCACGCCTTTCCATCAGCCCTCGAGGTTCCAATGTGGCCCTAAAGGATGTGTCTGCATATTACAAAATTCTCCAAAAAAAAAAAAAGACCCCAGGATATTTTCTCATTATTTTTCCTCCTTATGTCTTTAAACTTCACAGATTTGAGGTCATTTTCCAACATGTTTAGCAGAAGTTGTGACTAAGAAATGCAAAAACAAGGACACTAATCTTTAAAAGGAACCATCACAATGTGCAGTGGATAAAAAGAAACACGAGTGAATATGAGGAAAAACACCCTTGTGGTTCGGCCTTCGGTTAAATTCCGGTGCAGTGGCACAAGAACTCGGAGGACAAAGAACTGGCCAACCTCAGCATTAGTGAGACAGAATATTAAATACATTTAAAAAAAAGAACCAAAATAAAGACCTGTAGAACCGACCGTCTCCGAGAGATTTCCCTGCACTGGGACATCGCGGGTTTCCGTTCAGCACTGCACCATCACATTAGTCCCCAGGGTCAGTTTAACACCCCTGTAACACGCGCCGCTCTAGTGTGTGAGCTGAATACGACGACCTCCTGTCGTGACCCCGGCCTTCCAGTTTATGACCTCTGAGGGACGACATGTGCTTGCCCCCATCATTAAGCACTCTGTGATAAAATATATCAGCCTTAGGGGAGATGGGGAAAAAGGTGAAAAAACGTACATTGAGCCCAGATGCATTTGTAGTCCAATATGCTCCAATCTGGGATCTGAGCAGCACCCACCTCGTCGGGGCGGGGGGGCGCCGCCCCCCCCCCCGCGGCGGGCGACGGGGGGGGGGGGT
>JAOYMR010000003.1:4242868-4257892 GCA_025802075.1 Tenebrosternarchus preto
CCCCCCCCCCCCCCCCCCCCCCCCCCCCCCCCCCCCCCCCCCCCGCCCCCCCCCCCCACCAGTCAACTCCGTCAGCCTCCGCACGGTCGGCACCCACCCTACTGATGACCGCTGCACCCTTCTGAATTCAATCAAGTGATGAAAATTTAGATTTAAATTCAGCTCGACGGCACACAGTTTAACTACACCCCCCTCCCCCCCCCCCTCCTTGTTTTGCTCATATGTGGGAGTACAGCTGCATGTTTGAAGAGCTGTTCCCGTTTTGCCCCAACAGCCACAGACAGACCAGAGACCCAGAGACTACCATGGCCAGGGGCCAGCAAGGCTTTTAAAAGCAGAATGGATCACCAAGGCTCACGTCCATCTCGTCCCCTCTCCCTCCAGCGCCACACCCCCCCCCACCTCCCTCCCGCCCTCCCTCCCTCCCTTCCTCCCTCTACAGAGTGCTGCCATCTAGTGGAGGACTACACTATTAACAGAAAAAGGAGAGGAGAGAGTTTGGAAAGGTTCTAATCCCACATATCGAAAGGCTGATGCTAAGGGTACTCACCCAAAACTGGACAGTGGTCTCTGTAGAAAGTGCCTCCCTTGGCATCTTGCACACATTTCAAGTCCGACTATAAAAGGAACCCAAAAAAAAAAAAGGAGGCGGGGAATCAAAAATCAAGCACCAATCAGAGCTCTGCATTGTTTGATTTCCATCTGCAGAAGACACTAGGGATGTTGCAAAACAAAACGTGATACTTTGGTACATCCATACCAAGATACTCAACATGCGATACTTGTGGTACTGAAAGCAGCACAAGATGTCATTGGCGCTGAAGATTCTGAAGATCCTGAAGGAACCGACAGCATATAAAAACCCTACAAGTGTTTCTGCCATGAAATGCAAAGCCAAGAAGAATGAAAGATAACAGTCTCGGTACGAAGAGGGAGTTGAGGAGGAGGAAGAGGACAAACACCAGACATGTACGAGGATTTCTGGACGCACAGAAAGTGACAAAATTCGCAGGAAGTAAGAAAACTGGGCAGTATTGGTTCAGTAATTTGGTTTTTGTAATTCTGTAAGCCAAGCTATTTGCCTTCCATTTTTCAAGCAACTAGGCACTGCAATGCTATGCAACCATGATTTTTTAAAGCACAATATTTTAAATATTTAAACAGTAATGTTTATTATTCAAGAATCTGTCCCACTCGTTGAAATGTTCCAAGTTTTCCCAAAACATTTTTTGCATTGGTTTAATTTCTTCTGTATCGAAATTGGCATCAAGAATCACTGAACTCCAGCAGTATCGGTAATGCCATTTCTGGTATCGGGACATCCCTAGGTGACGCTGTAGCCCAGAACTAAACCTGGTCTGCTGCAGATCGTAAACAGCACCCCACAGTTACAAACAGCGAGGTTTCAGAGATTTTAAATGGCAGTCTGCAAAAATGACCATTAGTTCACTTATAACCTTGTAAGACAGTTACAAGGTGTCATGGCAGCTGGTTTATGTTCACTCCCTTTACTTTGCAGGCCACGCCATAGAATAACCACCAGGAAAGTGTAAACTACAAATAAACAAACACCCCTCAAAGTCCTCCGTTTAGCCAAATTATACTGTCTGCATTTCACATCCTGCATTCAAAATCCGGTGGCAGATGGTTCAAATGGAAGAGATTTTAATAACGACAACAACAAAAAAAAGCTGCTACTCATGTAGCAACCCAATTGGTTCAAATTTAGATGTAGCAGAACAGCTCTCGGCCAATGAGGTGGCAGAAAACCACTTCAAGCAAAAGAGGCGTGCCTTCTCCCGCCCCCTGGCCCTCCCCTTCTCTTCTTCTGACCTCCAGCTCTCCTCTGTAGTCCTCTCGGAGAAAGGAGCAGGCAGCCCGTTTCCTTTATCATGTAGATGGTGCCTCCAGATGCCTAAACAATGGGAGGCTCACGTGCGCCGGCTGCTTGACCTCAGCTCGGAACAGCCGTGTGTGTGTGTGTATGTGTGTACTCAGTGCAAGACAAAACCAGGCTAAGGCCTCCTGCGAGTGTGTGGTTTGCTGTGGGGTTAGCTCACCATGCCCTCAAAGCCCACTCGGTAAAGGTTCTTGGCACCGTTGTCCCAGAGCACGTAGGCTGCGCTGTGAGGGCTAGCAGCGCTCCAGTCCTGGATCTCCGTCACCTAGAGGGAGGGGGGTGGTTAAGCGCACGGGTGTTTGCAGCTTTTGCCATTAGCAATCGCAGTCTCTCTCTCACACACACACACACACACACACACACACACACACACACACACACACACACACACACACACACACACACACACACGTACGTCACAGCTGCAGTTGAGAGCACCTTTGAGAGAGGTTGGGTACAGGGGAGTATTTTACCTCTAGCTAATGCGTACGCCTGTAAAATCACTAGCATGCGTTACAGACAGACCGTGTTGGTATAGAACGGGTCAAAGCTACATTCATTTGGTAAGAGCCCACGATCATTTTGAAATTCTTGGCGCCAAACATGCGAACTTCAGCTCGTGAATAATGCAGCCGGTGGGAGAGCAGGCGTCTGTATTTGCTGTGGAAGACTGGCTGGTGTCGTGCACTGCTGGATGGTTGTGCCGTCGTGCAGAAATTCTGAGTCTTTCAGAAGGATAACAGCAAACAGTGAGTCAGCCTGCTGCACTGAACACTGGCCTCCAATTTGGACTGGTGGGTTTATTCAGGTTTATTTATTGGTCAGTGATTAAAAAAAATTAAATAAATAAAAAACACAAAATGTTTACCAAATTCTACCAAAGGGAGGGAAAAAAAAAAAAAAAAAAACTACCAACAGATTAACAACCAATCAGAACGAACCAATTTAGAACAAACAAGCAGGCAACCAATCAGAAAGCACTAACTAGCAATGAGCCAATGGAGAATCAGAACGTAGGTTTCCTGCCCGCAACAGCCATGTTCTGCTGCAGAGAACCTGCCGCTTAGCTGCGCGTCATGGCCAATCGTGTGGTGACCCACGTTCTCCTGGGCAAAGCCAGGAAGGTGGAGTACTTGCATACCTTGCCTCTCCTGCCGTTGCCTCCATCCTGGTCCTCCCACTGCCAGTCTACGCCCCGCACCACCCGCCCGCCGGCGAAGATGCCCCGCGCCGTGATCTTCTTGGATTTGCGACGAGATTCCAAAAGAACCCTATGCAAGAGACAAGAGCGTTAACAGATGAAGCGCCAAGCATCACAGTAGAAACCGCGGCAGGGAGTCGAAAAGAACACCGAGGTCCGAAATGTCTGTATTAACTTGCCACACCTTCTCCAAAAGAGTCTAGAATGCAGCACCACTATCTGGTAATACTGTCAAACAACCATCAAGGCTTTGCTAAGCTAAAACAAGAAACATCCGGAAGTAATTTATCAATTTAATAACTCCCACAGTGCTATTAAGTGCAACCCCAAAAATATGACTGCATCCTTAACCCAATATGATTATCTTTTAAATGTTCCTATTTTGGCTTTCCCCCCCCGAGCTGGAATCCAGAACTCTAGCTAGCATGCCATCTGGACGCTGCCCCATGCAGAAGCAGAGCAGCCAGGGAGCCGGGTTGCCAGATGGCCGGGAACGGTCCCCCGCGCTTTCCTGACACCGAGGTCCGTAGCCTTGCCCCGCCCCCCTCACCGCCTCGTTCCGGAGCGCTACCCGGGGCAGCCGAGTCGGGCTCTCTCTCCACGAGCAGCCTGCAAACACGCTGGTGTTCCCGGTGTTCGTCAGGCACTTACGATGGTTCGAGAAAATGCAAGAACCAGAACGAATGAGCGCACACATCCCCAAGTCCAAGGCATCCGCTGGACGATAAAGGGGGAAGCTTCTAGACGACTGAACTCAAGGAGAGTGAAACACACAAGTCACGGGTGTGTAGTCATTTATAAAAGTGCATGATGAACGTTTAGTAACTGGCAACTGGCAATATTAGCTTGGTCGTGATTAGCCACATTAATCTGAACTCATCATTTAAGGCTGAACAAACGTGCAAAACTGATACCAGAACAGGGTCCTGAAGGTGTGAAAGTCTGCAGAAGTGAACGCACAACGGAGGTACTCTGAATGGCTCTCTGGAGCTTTGCCAAATAGCATTTTTATTTTTTTTTAAAGAAGGGTCAACAGCCAGCGTTATGAAAATGATCTGTGCAACAGAAAAGCCTTCGTTACCAACAAATATTCCTCTCGCGGAAGAGTTTGGTTTGTCTAATCCATTTTTCTGCTGAACACGACTGCACTAGGCTACGAGCTCCCTGCGGCTGCAGCGCTAAATCCTGGTTAGCATTTCAGTACGAGACAAACAAAGGCGCTTAGTGCAGGCCAACAACCACCATAGCCCTCGACACAGCAGATGCAAGAACACTGGTCAAACTTTGTCAATGGCAACTCTAGCTCCCCCTAACCAGATCGATTTTTTTTTTTTTTTTAAAAGCAAAATCCTTTCCTTTTTACAACTGCCATGCATCATCCCGGGGGGGGGTGGGGGTCATCCTGCCTGCAATGTTGTAAACAACTGTCAGTATTATATAGACCCCCTGAAGGAGACTTCTCGGCTGGCAGTCTGTGAGTGGGGCCTGGCTTTTTCAAAGAAACAAGCTTTTTTTTCCCCCCCAAGGGGATGCAGTATTCACCCCCCCCCCCCGGAAAGGGGCAGTTGCACTTGGTTGAAAAGAGACCAGCTGTTGAACTAACCTATTGTTTCTCGTCTCACGTTGACGGGTAACTGTGGACGGGAGGTACGAGCACTTTGTGGCCACAGGTGTTGGCCTTTGTTTAAAAAAAAAAAAAAAAAAAAAAAAATTTATATATATATAAAATAAAAACAGCCTCACCATGATAAGTTGGCTAAGGAGTTATTACTCTACTCAGTAAAAGCAGAATGTGCACAATTATCAGGTAAGCAAATCACCATGCCATAAGAGTTAAACCAAAACAGAGCAAACTGAAGAGAGATGCAACTCATGTGCGCAACTATAGTCTCGTTCTACACCGTTTCTGGAACCTTCCGAGCGTTCAACCTGAACCCCGCTACTGCATGAGCCAGGCCAGCAGGCTTTCCCTAGCAACGGGTGGCACGGGGTCTATTATCACGCAAAAAACACGCTGCTGATTCAAAGCAAAAACAACCAAAAACAACCACACTTATCAGCAAGTCCCACTCACCACGGAACACAGGAGGGTGCTGTTCAGCCAACAGGACGAAACTACTTGTGCTATGGTACACAGGTGCACAGCTCAGTTTGTGGCAATAACACACAGCCTCTGTTATTTAAACAGCCGCCATGGAAAGTGATCTCGGACGATTTTTGATGCACTACTTCCCCCGATCGACCACAGGCGAGGGTGCAGTTTCAGAATGCAAACACCAGCGAAGTAAACGGCACTGGCTTCTTAACTACTGGTCCCAGCGCAGCTCAGACACACAAACGGAACACATACAAAGGTAAAAAGTTCATTTCCGCCCTCATCTCTGATGTAACGCCTAACGGACGAGCCCCAGCGCGTTTTCGGACAGGCATCTGTCTGGGTGTGAAAGTGAATCAACATTCAGGCGCGGTAATGAATGCGTTTCAGGCCAGATCAAACATGCTGCCGTCGCCACAGCATCCAGACTAGTGAGCAAAACACTGTCTAGAAGATGCCAATCCAAAAACGGTGAACGAACGATTCATTTCATTCAACTATCCGATGAGCTATGGGCCTCATCAAAGGATGGTAAGGTATACAGGTATACACGATAAGGTTTACATACATTTTGTTTGGTATACGTGTTTTAAGGGCCAAGCAGCATTCCAATTCAACAATTCATATTCAAATTTTTAAGATGTAAATGGGCTCCACAGACAAATCTAAATGCTGTAATGTACCGTGAGGGCTTGAAGCCCAGAGCAAGTTGGTATGAATATTTTTTTCTTTACCAATTAGTTTATTTTGTAATTCCTTCAACAGTGTTACAGATTCAACAGGTTACAAAAATACAACTTATAAGCACATGTTCAGTTTGATTCTTGCCTAGAAACTACACACTGCGACAGGCCACAGGTCAATAGGCAGGCAAATTTGGAAGGTTGAGATCATCCGCGTGAAAGGACCGATCAAGTGGGGTTACCCTCACCTCTCGCTGCCTGGCGTCGTGATACGGTAGAACCTGTGTCTCAGATGGTGCTTGTCTCCGTGGTAGCAGGTGGTGCAGAGGTCATAGTTGGTGCACTCGGCACACTTCCAGCGGATGCCGATGATTGGCTGCTGCCGACAGGTGTCGCACATGGTGCCATCGTGTTTGATACCTGCAAGATGAAAGCAGGAGATTGGCAGCCAATGACCATAGCCTTCAGGTGCAGAATACTAGTGAGAGGTTAGATCAACCTCTGCTAAGAGTATGATCAAGATTTTTCGTGTACTTTCCAGGATTTAGATGCACAAGTTTAAAATGACAAGTGCTACAAGACTAAAAAAAAAAAACGTATGCAAAATAGGCAGCGCAATCTGACATTTAATCTAACGTATTGATAGAAAACAGTTTGTCCCACGGGGAGCAGTGGATTATCAACCCAGCATGTCAGTCTTACCTGTTGGCGCACTATCCAGTATTCTCACGTCGTATGCCCCGGAACAGCGGTAATTGGCAGCAGTTCCATTATCCCAAACGACGACTACCTCCTCAGGACTTTCAAAACTCCTTACGGTGCCAACATGTCCTTCTCCACCGTCCTGTTTTCCCCATTTCCAATCCGGACCACGAATCACTCTAGCGCCAACTCCTTCCATCATGACTCGGTTATTCCTGCCGGTGGTCATTTACGAACTCGAAATGAAAAAAAAAAATACTTTGCTAGCTGTAAAGCTAGCTATTTTAGAAACGCTTGGGGAAATTTACTACAACTTGGTCGTGTTACATCTGGACCAATTATAACGGGGGTTGGAATAACTTAAAAAAGTAGTTAACGAGGAAGCTCACTTGGGTAGCTATGTTAGGTGCTGTTTGCTCTAGCAAGCCAGCTAGCTAGCTCATAAAATTTACCTATCAGCTCTTTAGAGCATTACACGAAGCCAGTTAGGTTAACCTAGCCAAGCCACACAAAACAGCTCGACATCTGAGTTAGCAAACTGGCTAATTAATATCGTATGCATTTACGTTAGAAGCATCCATTACATGCAACTCTGTCCAAGCAATATTTTTGGACAGGCCTAGCTACAAGTATAATTCTCAAAATAGTCGAGTACGAGTTTTTTTTTTTTAATGCATAAAATGGCTTAATAATTATGCGGAGAGCAATGACTACGGCTGGCCTAGTCTAGACAGAGAAGCGATGTTGCTGGCTATCCTAGCTAGGTTAGCTATCTGTCCAGCGATCTGGACGGCGTAAGGCTAACCAGCTAGCCCAACAGTCGTCCTAAAGTTGTGAGCTAGCTAGCGGCGCAACGTTGTACTTTCCACCCCGCGAAACGTACAGCTATCGGCGCGGCATCCAAATCTGTATCTTCGTCTGTATGGAAAGCAAAAATAGAGGAAAAAAAATCCAGCTGAACTTATACTACTTGGGGCGAGACGCTCAACAGATGAGTCAAACTTCGAGTGACGCGAAATCTTGGTGCTCGTCGTGCAAAACGCCTACAACAATGGTCACTCGGATTCAGATGGTGCTCCAGCTACAAACCAGCAGTCTTTGCCATGCTGAAAGGAGCGGTTTCCTTGTCAAAGTACTAATTTATAATCGATGCAGAAAAATAATCCTCCCAAAAAAATGTGAAGGAAGGAAGTTATCGCAGTTCTTCGGTAACAAAACAAAGTCCCACGAGTCTGTAAACAGGAACCACGACTGGTGAAGCCTTTGTTAGCTACTGCCTTCCCAAGAATTTCGCCACCAGAAAAACGGGAATCCTTTGCAGATGCTGATTTACTTACTTCGAGTTTATGTATGGTTTAGCTAAGGTCGACTTCCAGGCTCCGTGAAAGAGAAAAATGTGTTCTTGAAGAATCGCTCTTTAGGAATGTGTCGTTGGGGTTAGACTCAAAAAGACCGAGTCGCCATTATTGTCAATCAGAGCAAAGCCTAAGCAGGCGAAGGAAATGTTTGCAATCAAGTGTCTGACGTAACGCCGGGAATTAAAGTGAACACAACACACATACCTACTCCATACTAGTGTTATATAATGACGATTAGAGAAAAGGTATACTGTCGGGCTAAAAGGTTTGGAAAGTAAATAAGAAATAAACTAAATGCACGTGTATAGCTAGATGCGTAGATGTGGATTTCCCCTAAAACGAGACGACTATGCTTACCTGCAATTCAGTTGGTTAGTGAATAAATCCATAGTTTCATACAAAATGTGCAATAAAACCACATGTGCATCAACATGTGTTCCTGATATTTGATTACAGAATAGTTTTGCTTTTCAAACACAGCTTTCCCAGTATCTATCTGTGATTTATATATATATATACATATATATATTAAGACATTGAGAATTAAATAAATTAGTCAAAGTTTTTAAATGTAAGCAACTAATACTATTTATCCAGATCTTTAATATGTATATAATTTTAAATTGCATTTATCAAATGTGTTGTCTGTATAATAGTGAGACATTTCAATAAACGTTAGTCACTAGGGGGCCTCGGTCGCAACAAACGTGAGCGGAAGCTGCACCTTCCCGATGCTACTTGCAAAAAAAAAAAATCGCTTGCTAGCTAGTTGGATTATCGGTGACGACGCCGGTAGAGGACGTTTCATTTAAATTCATACAGCTAGCAAAACTATTTGTATGTGTCGTACAGAGTTTGTTGTAGCTTAATCGAAAATGTTTTCTCTCTTGTCCAGCGTACAGCCACAGGTAATGCCAGTCTGTACCCACTTACACAGGAGGATATAACTGTTACGCTAACTTTAGCCATATGTGTTCGTAACGTTTACCCTCGAGCAAGCTAACGCTGATGCTAACTTAGGTGTCTAGAATTAGCTATAGCTTTAGCCCGTATCGGGGCAAGTGGTTAGAGAAGCAATAGGCTAGCTAACCAGCTACTTACTTAGCCAAACACAACATTCCTGAAATCCTTTCACTTTTGCTTGACAATATCTGTTTAGCGATGTAGCTAGGTACATTACTATTCTTGATAGTAACGCTTCAGATATCCAAGCTAGCTAGCTAATGTTAGGTAATGACACCACAGTCAACGCGTACTGTTGATATTTTTTTATTGTAGCTGTCCTAGTTAGCTAGGTTTATTCGCTGGTTTGTTTCTTTGACAGCTTTTTAGATGGCTAGAATGTAGGCTCAGTCATCGAGTTGTGGGCCTTCAAGCGCCGCACTTCAATTAAGTAGATTTCAAAGCATCAATTTGCTTTCTTAATGTCAGGATTATCTACTACAGCTCTGACAGATGTCACTGTGAGGGGCTCTCGCAAGTTTTTATAGTTTACAATGTCCATACAACTATTAAGTTAAACTCAGTTCGTTTCAACTAGCTCCATAATTGAAAAACAGGAAATATAGATTAGATATAATGACCAAAGTGTGAAGAACAATAATGGTTATTTTTCCGTCCTTTGTCAGGTAACAGTGCCACTGAGTCACCTCATCAGTGCCCTGCACTCTTTGAAGAGTTCAGTAGTCTGTAGCAGTTCAGTCAAGCCCCTGCACAGAGAGAAAAATCCAGAACAAGACATACACACTATTGAGGTAACAAATGGCAGTTTTTCAATACAGAGTATATCTAACAAATTTGGCATGGTCTGGACCTCGATGTACTTTTAATAATAAAAAAAGAAATAAATACTGATTTATTTAAGATGTGGCGTTATACGAAATTATTTGTAATCTTTTTGGTTTTGTGCTGTGCAGCCTTCATTGAACCTAAGGGACCTGGGGTTGACAGAACTGGGAGTGGGTCAGCTGGATGTGCTTCTGGATAGGCTGTTGCCCTTTGCGACTGAGAAAGTGTACTCACCATCTCCTATAGTAGGATCAAACCCCTGGAAAACCTCTCATCTTTCAACAGACTCCTTCTTTCACAACAAATATGGTGAGGGAGATGTGGAGCATAACTGTTCTTCACTTAAAGGCCTGTGCAGATCAGATTGTCCTAATAAGCTGTACATAAAGACATATGTGATGGAAAGTTTGTCTTTTTATAATCCCCAGGCTTCCCCTTTGCTAGAATGGGTGGTGGTTCCCTGGTATTTTGCAGACAAAGCCCTTCCCCTCTCCATACTTTGTGTACAGATCTAAGGTGGCCAGGTAAAACTTACTATACTGATCTTAAATCATGTTTTCATAGGGATAATTGATGCTCTTCTCTTGCTTTGTGAAAGCCAAATTGTTGGTTTCTTGTTACTTTCTTCAGACAGATTATGTGGGCTTTTTTTGAATTATGTTTTTCAGTATGGAGTCAAAGTAGAGGGTTTAAAACTCTAAAGTCCAAAACAAGACGTCTCCAGAGTGGATTTGACCGTTCAGTGGACACAGACACATTCACGCCATCATTTATAAAGGTATAACCTGCTGGTGAATATGTCTTGCTTGTAATTCAAATTCTGTTTAAGATGATGTTTTTTAATAAGTGTCATGCATAGTACAACACAAATCAATGTTTGTTTGTTTTTTTATTGCATTTTATTTAGGGTTTTGGTGTTTTAGGTACATCATCAGTACACACATAAATACACTGTATATCACTTTTATTATAAAGCTAGCCTCTCTGTTTCTAATGTTTATTTTTGTGTTAACAGGGCTTTCTCACACGAGACAAAGGGCAAGATGTGGAGACTTTAGACAAGCTTCTGAAAATGAAAAATGTTCCCGATGGCCATCAGGATGCCTTTAAAACTGGTTTTGCAGAGGGCTTCCTGAAAGCTCAGGCTCTTACTCAAAGAACACAAGGTAAATATTTTCTGTCACTTCAAACTCTGGGGGGAGGGGGGTGACTGTATGCAGAGTGTTGGCTATGAAAACTGTTGTTATTTTTATGTTAAATATATTTTTCCTGTATATTTAGAATCATTGAGGAGGACACGTCTGATCTTGCTGGTCCTGTTGCTGTTGGGATTATATGGAATCTCCAAAACACCATTTATATCGGGTAAAGGCTTCTGTTCTGGCCCTCACTATCTGCATGTATAACTGTCTCTTTTCCTTGTTCCTTTTCCTGCCTCCTTAGTACACTGTTTCTGCATGATAATGGAAAAGAAAAGGTAGATAAAGCTTATATAAGTAGAAGTCCTGTATACTGTTTGTTGCCAATCCCCACGATCATAGATGCAAGTGGTGTGTGTGTGTGTGTGTGTTCCAAGTGCCTTTGGTGTTTGATCTGTAATCTAACCATTCTGGACAGTGCGATTCCGAACTACATCAGGCCTGGATTCAGCAGTGGACCCTGTGCATATGAAAACCATCACTTTCGAGCACGTCAAAGGTGTGGAGGAAGCCAAGAATGAGCTGCAGGAAGTGGTGCAGTTTCTAAAGGACCCCCAGAAGTTCACCACCCTGGGCGGAAAGCTCCCCAAAGGCAAACCAGCATACGTTCTTACTAGAACACTAATCCAGACAACACGCTCTTAACTACATGCGCTTATTTGCTGGTTCCTTTGATTGGAACTTGTTTGATGCTGCAGAGCATATCGCTTAGTCTTCGTGAGCTTTCATCATTGCGCCATGAAGGTTTTGCACCAGCATGTTAAAGACACGGCTCTCCCCAGGGGTCCTGCTGATCGGACCCCCAGGCACAGGGAAAACGCTCCTGGCTCGGGCTGTGGCGGGGGAAGCTGACGTGCCTTTCTATTATGCCTCTGGATCGGAGTTCGACGAGATGTTTGTCGGAGTTGGCGCCAGCCGCATCAGAAACCTTTTCCGTACGTTTTTCAGACCTGCTAAGGGCAGCAAACATGTTTCAAGTTCTGTCTGCTGCTTTGAATTCTCTTTAAAATACTGAACTCTGCTACTGCTACAAACCTGCTAGCAAATAGTCCGTGGAGTTTAAGGTTCATCTTAAATAATAACACGCTCGCAGGTTTATTAAATAGCTGATAAGTTAAATAGTTAATATGGTAGCTATTTAACTAACGATTCTCAAGAGTGTACTTTAAACACGTGACCTGCCCATGCAGTGCCTTATGGTAGTTCTTCATTCTTCCATTAGGGGAAGCCAAAGCCAATGCTCCTTGTGTGATCTTCATTGATGAGCTGGACAGCGTAGGCGGGAAAAGAATAGAGTCTCCCATGCACCCCTATTCCAGACAGACCATCAACCAGTTGCTGGCTGAGATGGATGGGTGAGCTTGGCACACATGATGTTCACACTTATTTCTGCAATGTGTAGTAATCTCTATACACGGCGTGCACAATTATTAGGCATGTTGTGTATATATATATATTTATAATGGATTTATTTTATTATTGAATGACTACAGTGCTTTCGGCCAATCCAAAATGTTAATAAACCTCAAACCTGAATATTTAAGAAAGTAAAAGTGAGGTTTTGGCTTTCTTGGGAGAATATCTGTGAAATACCTCACTTATTTTCATCTGTTAAAGTGAGACTAGTAAACAAACAACTAAATTTACCAATAAACATTTCTGACATTTACAAAAGAAAGAAATGAATGAATTGGTGAACAATATAGCCATCCTTCCTTTCAATAACAGTTCTAAGTCTTCCATTCATGTAGTAGAAGGGCCCACAACTTCTCAATAGGGTTAAGTTAGGTGAGGAAAGGGCCGCTGTCGTTATTCTTTCATCTTTTAACGCCTTTACTGGCTAGTCACACAGCGGAGAACTTCAGTGCATGGGATGTAGCATTGTCATGGTCTGCTGAAAGAAAGTATCTTCAAGAAACTGGCAGTAGGTTTGGTAGTTGATTTTTGAGTTCATCTTTAACCCATAAAGATCATATTAGCTCATCTTTAATAACACCAGCCCACAGCAGTACCCCACCTCCACCTTTTTGCCGTCTGAGTCGAAGTGGAGCTCTGCGCTCATTGCCAATCTGCCCATGGACCTGTCCATCTGGGTCAAGAGTCAGTCTCATCTCATCAGTCCATGAAACCTTTGAAAAGGTTTCTGATTCTTTTGGGGCTTTTTTTTTTTTTTTGGCCCAGTCTTGATGTTTCAGCTTGTGCGTCTTGTTCAGTGGTGGTCAGGTCTTACCTTGGCCATGCCTCTGAGCACTTTATGCTTCTGCTCACTCCAGGTAGGTAGTAGTTCTGAGATATGACGGCACTGGAGCCTGGTAGCTTCACGTTTGATGGGTCTGTGATCACGTGCCAGTATCTTAGCAGTTTCATTGGTGCTGCATCCCTCTGAAAGACTTTTTTTTGTTTGTTTTTTTACTTTTAACAATTAGATTTTTCAGAGTCAGTTAAAGTCAGTTATGTTTTCACCCATTTTGCTTGCTTAATAATAATACACACTTTGATATAGGTTGTTGATCTCCTTAGACAACAAAACCACATCATCCGATCCAGTAAACATGCAAGTTTATACAGCTTGGAGTTGGAAGTTTATACAGCTTGGAGCTGCATACAGTGTATCGCTGACCTGTGTTTGTGGGTGACATCCGTAGGTTTAAACCAAACGAGGGTGTTGTCGTCATTGGAGCTACAAACTTCCCTGAAGCCTTGGATAAGTAAGTCTTTCTATTACATCTTACACAGTCGCTTGTTCTGTGTTGAAGCCATGTAGCTTTAAGGTACTTTCTAGAACAGGGCCTTCAGTAAATAATTGCAGTCAGGCTGATGTTTGCCTCCTTATCCTCCAGTGCACTGATCCGGCCAGGGCGCTTTGACATGCAGGTCACTGTCCCCAAGCCGGATGTGAAGGGGCGTACAGAAATCCTCAACTTGTTCCTAAAAAAAGTCAAAGTTGACCCAGGTACACGTTGCATAGCCCAGTTAATGTGACGCACTGTAAAAAATCTATAATTACATGAATAGTAAGTTTTATTTTTGAGTATTATCCTAAAACGTGATTATGATTTTTAACCAAAATAGCCACACTGGATATTTTCCCTGGTAGGTGTGCCATAATATGCTAAAACGTGCTTCCTCTTGTTCCATTTTACTGACTCCCAAACTACTGTTTGCAGCTGTGGAGGCGGAGATCATAGCTAGAGGGACAGTAGGCTTCACTGGTGCTGAGCTGGAGAACCTGGTAAACCAGGCTGCCCTAAAGGCGGCTGTGGATGGCAAGGACGTGGTGACCATGAAGGAGCTCGAATTCGCCAAGGACAAGATACTGATGGGTGAGAGCCTGGACAAAAACGGGGACGAGAACCGTCGCACTCCACAGTCAGATGTGCAGACACTCCCATTTCTTCTCGTTGGTTGACTACCATGTTATTATGTAGGCTGACTCCAGTATCTAGTATCATCAACCAGCAGTGAATGCTACCACCCTTGGTAGAAACCCTCGCCCCTAAAATAGATGCTTTCTGCCCTTTGTTTTTCCACACTCGTATCTTGTTCCCCAAGTGTTTCTTTCTCATGCTCGTCACACAGGTCCAGAGCGGCGCAGTGCTGAGATGGACGGTAAAAGTAAGGAGATCACAGCGTACCATGAGTCGGGGCATGCCATCATTGCATATTACACCAAGGACGCCATGCCCATCAATAAGGCCACTATTATGCCAAGAGGCCCTTCTCTGGGACATGTGAGTGACTTTCACTATATCTTCTGTTCTCTGCAGCATTTTGTTCCAGCACACCTGCACTTAAGGTACATATTACCGAAGGCATTTCTCATCTTGATGAGCTTCAGTAAATTGATGTCAATTTAGGGTTGGAGCTATACTATCCTGGACAACAGATCTCCAGGAACCGCAACTGGTGTGACGTTGGTTGGTTTATATCCAGTTTACAAAATAAATTTGACTTTGACTTTACAAAAGAGGAAAAAGCCCATACTAATGTACAGCTGGTTGGCCCGTGGGAGCGGTGTCCTCAGCTGGTTGGCCCGTGGGAGCGGTGTCCTCAGCTGGTTGGCCCGTGGGAGCGGTGTCCTCAGCTGGTTGGCCCGTG
>JAOYMR010000003.1:4259230-4281013 GCA_025802075.1 Tenebrosternarchus preto
CCCCCCCCCCCCCCCCCCCCCCCCCCCCCCCCCCCCCCCCCCCCCCCCCCCCCCCCCCCCCCCCCCCCCCCACCCTGAGTGTACATATGGCATCTTGGTGAGCTTCAATTCCCAGAAGTGTGCTGTGCTTGCAAACCTCAACTTGTGTGTTCTGAGCCAGCCCTCGAGTGTTGTACAGTGCATATAGCTGAATGAGGAGCACACTACTTCCTTTGTTTGGGCCAATTTTGAGATTTTTTGGGGGGGCTTTTCCGAATAATCGTTTCTCATGTGTTCTATGACCATTCACCACAACTTGCTCTTCTGGAGGAGGAGTATGCGCAGAGAAAGGTATTTCAGTCATAAATTGCGAAACTGAAGCAGTCTTGAGCTGGACTATAGCGTCCAATTAGTGCGCGATCCCTGTCTGCTCCATCTGGGCCACAACTGTCCGAGTTGTCCCAGCTGTCATGTGAAGCAAGTGTCTCACGGTGGCCTTCAGAGAAAATTGCAAGAGAATGCACAGTATTTAACTGAAGGGACTAAGCAATGTCTCCAGGCACCGTGGTAAATGTATGTTTAAGACGTGTAATGTTTTAGTTTGTTACTTGTGAAACAAATGCTGCTTTAGAAGTGTCTATTTTTTTATTTATGTTTTTGTTTGTTTGTTCTTTGGGATCTGGACAATAACGTCACTTCATTTCCTCAGAATGTAAATTACTATACAGACACTATGCCTACATTATAATAACTGGGTTTCATTCATTACAAATTGGATGGCAGTAAGGAATTGGTGGTATACAAAGTGGAATGCATAACTGTGCCTTTGGTCTGAAGAATATGCTTAATCTGGCAGGTTGGGTTGAATTTGTTAATTAGGAAACCTTTCCAAGATTCTGGCAAGTACAGTGGTCATAAAACACGTTTGATAGAACAAAAGAATCTATATATATATATATAAAAACATATGCTGTATTAAAGAATGAGATTGAATTTATTTAAAAGCCGTGTACAATCATAAGACCTCTTGAAAGGTTTGGTTGTCCTTATAGGTTAACTATCTATTGTTGCATTACTTAAATACACCTTTATTCTTAAAGATGAGAACAATCTAGTTTGACTTATCTTTGTCTTATACTGGTATAATTATTTATACAGGTTTACCTTTGAATCAGCTGCACCACAATGTATGTCTTCCTTTACCCAAGCTGAGTTGTGTACCAGTAAAATGTGGGAACATTTTATCTTTGTATATAGATGTATAGATGAATAAGTCTGAGGTTTCTTGATTTTAGTTTGAATTGTGCATGAAAAATATGCAGAGTTCTTGATGGGTTGCTTGCTGAAATTAATAAAGTGAAATAAGCAATGCTTAGAACCTGATCACTTCTCGTGTTTTTATTCTGAAATAATTTTGCAGTAATTTAATGGACAGTCAGGTATTTGCAAAGCAGTTTTTATTTGCATAATCTTCCTGCTACTTCTGCTGATTCTAAAATATTACACATGCCTTTTTCTTGTCAGATAAACCACTTACAACTCTGATCAATTTTACTAATTTCAAATGACTGTACTTTGAAAATCAACACAAAAAGATTTGTACAAAAGCAGAAAAAAAACCTCTGGCATCAGTTCCAAAAGCAAGAGAAATTATCTCTTGTAGCAACCCCCTAAAAAGATTAAAAATACTGGGATAAAAACAATGCCATGAATTAGCCCAAATGAAATAACCAGCAACATGATTGTGAAAAAGGTTCTGAAGATGTAGCTTACTGATGCAGACAGTGCTACCACCCCTAACATGGTGGACAGTGCTCCCTGCAGTATGGGATAGCCTAGATGAGACAGTGCCTCCATAGCCTTCTCATCGCCACTGGCTTTATGGCTAGATGCAAATGTGTAGGAGATATGCGCAGAGAAGTCCACCGAGAACCCGATGCTAATGACCAGGTTGATCATCGAAATGGAATCCAAGCTGATGCCTAGCAATGCCATGAAGCCTGCCACTCCCACAATGATGGAGGTGATGGCAAAGGTGACCCAAAAGGCACACAGAGGGTTGGGGATGAGCACCATGGAGATGACCAGCATGACCACAGTAGCCACACTAACGGTCTGAATAGTGCTGTCTGCAATCACAGTATACTGGTCATAATATATGAATGCTGGATGGTAGACTACTAGAGAAAAACGGCAGTGACGTGCTGTTTTTCTCACCAATTGCAGCATCGTTTTCTCCTTATGTAAAACGCTGAACGTCTCAAGAAACACACGAGAGGCATGTATGGAATCATTGGTGATGCTGACATCCTGTCTGAGCGTTGGATGTTGCTGTAGAAACGGATACAGGTGTTCCTTAAACGTGACTTCAGAGCTGATGGTGAGGCTATTTAGTTTTGCGTAATGCTCAAAGGAATGAAGCCAAGAGGTAGACAAATTTCTAACAAAGGGAAGACCATTAAAATCTGCAAAGCAAGATTCAAGTTTAGCTCTTTCTTCTTCCTCCCAATATCGGAATGTGCCATTCACAGCCAACATAACATTTGGACCATAATCAGAAAAGTACATATTTTCATCTTCATAATATTTGACAATGTAAGACCGATCAACTGCCAGGTTCTTGAGGTCAATACCTTCACTGATTCTAGTGCATCCATAGATACTGATGGAAATATATCCAATGTACAGAACAATCACCAATGCTTTGGACCAAACTGTGGTCAGAAATGGTCCATAGTGCTTCCTGAAGAACACTGTCATTGGATGTTCCTCCTCCATTATGGTTTCATGGTTGTAGGCTCCTCCCACACAGCAGAGAGCACAGGCTTTGTGGGCTCCTGGCGGACCTTCTTCTGGAACCACCCTGCATGTCAACCAGTGTCGGTTACCTCCTTCTCTCTTACCATTTAGAGCCAAACATGCTCCAAAGAAGGTGATGTTATAAAGGTAGCAGAAGATGATAGCAGTGCCAGCATATAAGCAGAAGGACTGTACTGAGCGGAAGGGGTTGTTGTAACTGAGGTAAAAGGCCAGTGCATCAGTCAGGGTGGTGATTGTGACTGAAATGGCTGCTTCCCTGTAGGTCTGAGCCATGCGGTCTGCTACGGTGTCCTGGACATTGGTCTGTTGCCAGCAGGAGATCATGATGAACATATCATCAATACCAATCCCTGGAAAAATAAGGACACTATCACTGAGGTAAAGCACCACTGTGACCGCTGTAGTTTTCCCCAGTAGCGCCACCTAGGGGAAAATGTACTGCTTGCTAACTGTATGTGAGTTACAGTACGGTTCCATGAGGTGCATCAAAAAACATATTCCATTGCATTTTACTATACAGTCCAAGACCAAAAACGGTTTCTGTAAATAAAGCCTTAATAGAAGGACTTGTGCAGTTCACTATGGGAGACGCATCTTACCGAGCACCAGGAATGGAGATGACGCCACAGTAATGACAAATGGAACATTGAGAAGTAATAGCAGGCCAAAACTGGACAGCACCGCGAGACCAGCGGAGATCACTCCAAGCGAAGCTACCCACACTTTATTCCTCACGCAGTCAAGTCTACAGAACGAAATGCATTGAGGCATAGTTACCAGTCTTAAACTGTCTTTTCCAGTGTGAAACTAGATACCTGTCCAATTTATTTCCGGTTATTCCTGTATGTAAAGTGTGATACAAACCTTATACACGACAGAACTGAAAAGATGATGGCAACAAAATACGTGACTGCAAAAAGATGCGTGACGGACTTTGTGCTTTTCTCAAACTCCTGCTGCCGTGACGTAGACGTAAAATAGGATACCTGAAACACCAGGATTAAAGAGCACAGGCTAAGAATTATAATCACTAAGAATCATAAACACTTGTATACTGTCTGAATAATTAATTCAATTTATGGTGATTGATAATATTATTGATCATTAATAATTTTATTCTTGTGCAGTGGGCCGATATATAGGTGGGCCTCACTTATGTGATATCAGTATATATATATCAAAGACGCACTAATTATATTTGCAACAATAATTAAAACCCACTTTAGGTTCACATGCATAGAATAAAAGTACTTCGTAGGATTACGCATACCGTTCTGGTATAAACGTGACATGACATACCTGTGTGAAAATAGTGGATGAGTCGGTCAGCAAGCGAACAAATTCAGCCAACCAAGCATTTTCTATTGACCCGTTAATTTCTTGTAAATAATAAAACAGTCTCACTGCCTTTGCACTCTGCACAACATCGCTGTTGTCAACCTCCACCTTCCCAACAAAATGATTTAGGGGTATACGACCCAGTTGGAAGTGGTGATGGATAGGAAACTTTAGGTTAACCGTCTTGATGTTTGTCGCATTGTAATCCAAAATGTGGAGTAGCAAGTTGTGATAACAAGATTTGTTCACTCTAGCACAAATATCATCGTACAGAAACGTTTGTGCGCCATATTGAGTGGACATTCGTCTCACCCTGCGGTCCATGCGCAATATTTCATCAAGCGCTGGAACGCTAAGTACATTTGTGCGACAGGTGAATATCAAAGCTGCATAGACTCCATCTGAGTTTAATCGCTGAGCAGAAAACAGTTGGTCACTGTGCGGGAAAAAAGTTTCAAAGAAGCGCTTCTCTGTCTTTCCGCGTCCATCGATTGGAGTGAACTGCTGCACAATGTCGTTGGATTTTCTGTCATCCAAAAAATAAAACCCTCCTCCGAGAGCCGCGGACAAACAAAGCGGAATGGTGACAAACCACCACGGATGAATTCCAATAAACCTACCAACTCTTTCTAAACAAAACCGTATTGGTTTTTCAATGCAGTGTGTTGTGCAAAACATTGTTTAAGACCTGATGTGTATCCAGCGCTGGTTTTGAAGTTTCTAACCAGTATAAGTGCGTTAAGATCTACACACCAATGGGCATTTTGAATGGTAATAACCATGATTTCCCGCAGGTATCCTGTGACAGTTTTCCTTTTTTACCACCCATCCTCCTATCAATCAACTATCCACTTTCAGTCAAAGTTCTCCAGCCTCAGTTGGTCTTAATGAGAGCTAGAAGAAGGATAACAAAGAATCTTTCTGGACTTAATTGCTTTTTAAATCCTTTTTAACAGTTAGGAATTGTTTCAACAGTAGTATATACTTACACAAAGCTATAGTGTTCTCTTAAAGGCTGTAATTTTCTAATATGGGGGTCGTGGTTAGGTACCTCCTGTAGGCCATACCCTTAGGCAATTATCTACTTGAGTAGCAGAACAAAATGCAATTGGTCTTGGGCACTGAAAATCAACCTCTGGCACAACATGATAAAGAAAAAAGATGGTTGAATTATAGCTATAAAAAGACTTTTTTTTTCCTTCTTAATAGAAACGGTCTAGTTCACATTATTTAACACAGATTATGCACTATGTTTAGATTGATCAAATATCTAATGCTTGACAAAGACAATTAAAGATTATTTACTAGGGCAGTAGAGTATAATTTAGTAGGACAGTAGGACATGTGTTCAGTAGGACAAGTTGCAGCAAATGGGTTTCCTCATGAGAAGAATATTCTCCCTCTTCGAACCTGGAGTAACATTGTGTACAGAGCCTCTCTCATGACAAAAATATGTTGCAGAGCTGTATAGTTCTTTCTGAGGGTCTTTCTGACCTTCCTTTCCAAATGCTACCTTAAAGTGTGGGCTAATGTGGACACTATGCCAACTCCAGACACATCTAACACTTGAATGTAAGGAAAATAAATCTGGGGGAAAAAAAACAAACTTTTGACTATAGCCATTTGCCCCTCCATTGTATCTTATAATTGTGCTGTTTGTACTGTGTAACATCTGTATCATCCCATCAAAGGTTACACAAATAACCTTTTCGCACAATAATACACTTTATATACCAAATTTCACTATCATGTCTTTGCAGATCTTGCTTATGTACTCACCATCCCCTTTTAAACATCTGTTCTGATGTACTTTTATAATAAAGCTCTATTTTGTTTAATCTCCGTTCAGTTCATTCTACTATCAATAGTCCAGATGACAGTACAGTTGGTATGTTACATATATTCTTGCCAAGAGACATTCCTCCTATAACATACTTGCCAAGTAGTCTATAACTTGAAGCTGATTAAGTCATTTTAAACTAGAGGCACACCGACAAAACATTCTGCAAAACCAACACTCTAATGTTGACAGTTTTTGTTGTTGTTGTTGTTGTTGTTGTTTTTCAAGCCCTGGGCTTTAGGTATCAAATAACTACATCACACCTGAACTTTGTTTAACGTGAACTCCAGCACCACGTTGCGTCACATTTCTCGACAGAGATCTTCGCTATCATTGCACTCCTGTCCGGCCTTCAGACCGTCACGTCAGCCTAGCCCAAATCCGCCTTTGCTGTAAACAGGGACAACATGGACGACGACGTCTTAACCACTTTAAAGATATTAATAATTGGAGAGAGTGGAGTCGGAAAGTCAAGGTAATTCGGGTTTGATCTGGTGCTTAGTTTAACTGCGTTCTTTTAAAACCTCCTGATCGCACGTTTTGTGGTATTCGTAAAATAAACAAGGTTAGCTCATGAGAGTCAATGTTAGCTAATTTAGCTAACTAGACTACCATCGCACTCTTGTTAAGTAAACCTAGCTAGCCAGCTAGCTGGATGATAAGGTTCCTATCATTTTACCAGCTAGGTGATGGAGGAAAGCCAGAGGTCTGGTTCGTTTAGTTGTCATCCAGCACGAATGTTTTAAAGTTTACTAGCTAACTAGCTAGATAATTTACCCGGGCTTTCTACTTGATTACATTCGAGCTATCATGAGTGAGCACTCAACCATATCAACTTGTTTCGGGCTGACAAGGAAGGCTAACAGTCTTGGGGAAAAGTACGGTGCGAATAGCTAGCTGGAATAGTTTTAACTTTGCTTGCTAGCAAAGTTAAATCTATCTATCTAGCTAGCTAGCTAGCTAAATAGCTAGCTAGATGACTAACGTGAAATGAGCTCTTTCGCAATAGCTATTTGTTCATAAACGCTGTTAAATCGGACCCACTTGCCTGTTAATGTTCATTATCTAAGCAACGCAAGAAAAATACATTCGTGGCGTTTAGAAAACGCACAACCTAGCTGGCTAGCTGTCTACTTTGAATTGCTAAGATGTGTTAAGTTTTTTTTTTTTTTGCTGTAAAATTATATGGCAGTTTCCTTTGTCAGATACCCGCGACCTGTCCAGTGAGACCTAAGTTACCTGACCGCTTACATGATCCCAGTTGTGTCACAAGGCACTATTTTGTCTGTTCATATCAGAAGAAACCAAACGGGGCTAAAATTAAGAAAAGGAGTTAGCTAGCTAGTTGAAAGGAATGGTTGTTACACATAGTTTTTGGCTTTTGATAATGAATGTTGCCCCCCCCCCCCCCGATGATCTACTGCCCTGTGAAGTTTAAATCCAAAATATCTGATCCTAATTTTAGAATGTTAGTAATTGTTGCTTTGTTTGAAATGGTTAGGGTGTGGCAGATAAGATGGACCTAAACACTGCAGGCCAGTAACTAAAACTTAAATGCAGAGCTAAACCCCTCCAGTTTAGTGGAGCAGTTTTCGACAGTAGACCTGGGGAACCCGTTACCATCCGCATTTTCTAGTTTTCTAAATATATTCGAGAAGAATCAGGTGTACTAGAGCAGGGAAAACTTGAAACCTTGCAGGACAGTAGGTCCCAATTAAGAGATCTGCAAATCTCAAGTGTTTTAATAGGTTTTCCTAAGACATTTTGGTGATCTTGTGCTCAGCTGTCCAAAACTCTTCCCTCAGTTTGCTCCTGAGGTTCACGGATGACACTTTCGATCCAGAACTCGCTGCAACCATTGGTAAGTCAAAGGTAAACATATGGCTATGCAAGTATGACTGCATATTTGACATATTGCATCAGCATAGACTGTACTCGCATAACACATGTTGCTGTTGAGGTTGCTAATGAACTTTAATAAGATTTAGGTAATACATATATTGCCCTCTTGAAAAATTACATGAAACATTGAAACTTAATCTGAATGCCTGCAAAGCTCAGTGTTCTCCTTATTTTGGGTAGTCACAAATGTTTGGAGTAATGGCATGTGTACATGAAACTTGGAAGAAGACCCAAGGCTTTCTTTTACGGAGAGTAAGACCTCCAACACTGCACATAGGCCCAGTAAATTGGACAGACCAAGCTGAGATTTTCCTCATTTCCAGGTGTGGACTTTAAAGTGAAAACTATAGCAGTAGACGGCAACAGAGCAAAGCTTGCTATATGGGTGAGTACATGGTGTTTTGTTTCCATGTTTAGTTATCTTGTGCAAGTCTATAGTAACAGTCTAAAAGTAACAGGATTCTCCAAATTTGATGTTTTCTTCTATGGTCCACAAGGTGTCGCTGTTGCATAGTTTTAATGTTCTTGATTTAAAATAAAGGGTCAAAGTCAAACCATGTAGAGCCACTGCACTGAGGTTTTCTGTGTACCCTGCTCTAACATGTCCAGTTCAGCCCATAAATCACTTGCAGATTAGCTTCTAAGTTACATGAGACAAAAACATAATAATTTGCAGTGATGTAACTCTCCAGGAATGCTTGTTTTAGCACAGGGCGCTTTCACAAGGTTGTACTGCATATCTATTCCTAGGACACAGCCGGGCAGGAAAGGTTCCGAACTCTGACGCCCAGCTACTACAGAGGAGCACAGGGTGTGATATTAGGTGAGAGGAAGGCTGTGCCATGGTTGTTCTACTGCCAGGTCTCAGTTCTTACCGATATTTCATTACAAGCCTTGTTTGTTTCTTGTTGTGGGAGGAATAGGCCTCCCTCGCTGTAATAACTGATGCTGAGTCAGTCTCTTTATGTAGGTTACTGAGGCGATCTGCCATAATACAACAATTAGGCTTGTTTTATTGGGCCTTAAGAACCATTAAAGGGGCAAATTGATCACATCGTGTCATGATGAATTCCTTCAATTGCTGCCGAGCTTGGCCTGCTCATTTCTTCGTGCGTTCTCTGTACACGCCATCGCGGTTTATGGTAAATGCTTCTGTTCCTTTGCCGTATTAATGCATGCGGTCTCATCTGGTTTAGTGTATGATGTCACAAAGCGAGACTCGTTCACAAAGCTTGGGAACTGGCTGAATGAGTTGGAGACGTACTGTACACGCAACGACCTCGTCAAAATGCTCGTCGGAAACAAAATAGACAAGGTTTGTTTATAACCTTCTTTAATACTGGGGTCCTAGCATTTTGTTTTTCACGAATGACTTCCTATTTGACTTTCTGTTCTTTTATAAATGTGCATTTTTAAGCAAAAATTACTTGCGTTCAGTGATTACTTTGTATCCTGCTGTATTTTAATCAGAATGTTTCAAGCAATGCTTTGTTTTTGTGTGTACATTTGTTTTTAGGACAACCGTGAGGTAGACAGGAATGAAGGTCTAAAGTTTGCACGGAAACACTCTATGCTGTTCATCGGTAAGCTCTTCACTAAAGAACTAAAGACTCTCATGATTGTGGGGCTTGGCACAGTTGCTCCTACAGATATTTGTAGTGAAATTCACAGATCAGTTTAGAAATGGCATTATTTTTCATATTGGTCTCAGGCTCACTTTGGTCACAACACACTGAATCAATACAGTGCATCTTCTTTTTTTTTTTTTTTTTAGGTCTGATGGCTTTATCCAGTTACATTTGTTTTCCAGTGTGTTTTTTGTGTGTTTCATGTGATCAGAGCCCAAGAAGTTAAGCTTCATCAGGGCTAATCAGGCCTCCCTGTTGTGTAAGCTGGTGAGCTTGATCAGTCATCTGATCTCTCCTCGGTTGTCATTGCCAGCATGACCTTGTGCTGGTATCGCCAGTATTGCATCACCACATCCTCCTATCTCTTGCACCGATGGTTCATCTTAGCCAAATTAATTAATTCCAACTGGGTCCTGAATGATATAAAAAGTTATCAGTAACTTTGTCATTTTAAAATGGTGCAAATTCTGAAATTTGAAGTTTCTCCAATAGGTTTGTATAATTTTAAATGGTCAGAAAAGTACACGGACTCTGGCAGTTTTAGTTCCACAGTTCTTTGCTTGCAGATACAATTGTAAATTGTCAGTTGTCGAATGTGCTTATGATCTCAGAAATATCTTAAACTTAGGAGAAACCTAAATTATTAAACAATATAAATATAAAATTGTAGTTTAATGTCAAAACATGGCTAAAACAACTGCTGTCCTGATGGGACACCTGGTTTCCATTAGTAGTATAATGATCATCACCATTTACTGGTTCAATATGATTTTCTAAAATGTTTCTGCTTCATATTAAACCCCATATGATGGAGCCTTGGAAGCGATTGGACAACTGGTGATAAAGCTTATATATAAATAAAGACATTCAATGCTTTATTAAATTACTTTCCCCCACTGGGTATAAATCCATGATGCCATATTATTTTGGGTTAGCATCCAAATGATGGGCCCAAATTATCATTTTCAGCACAGCTACAGGAAAGATTTGATGGCCACACACTACTGTATCCTGAATGCTAAAACTGCGTTCATCACTGTTCACAGAGGCCAGCGCTAAGACGCGGGATGGCGTGCAGTGTGCCTTCGAGGAGCTGGTGGAGAAGATCCTGCAGACGCCCGGGCTCTGGGAGAGCAGCGCCCATGGGCGTGGAGTGCAGCTCTCTGACGACCCCCAACAGCAAGGCCACGGAGCCTGTGGGGGTTACTGCTCTCTTGTTTGACTGCCCCACTACTTCACCACACCATCCTCGCCGGCCAAGACAGACCCGGGAGAAGAAATACTACGATATTCCAGGCTTCTGGGGAACATCTCCCTCCGAGAGGGGAATGTCCACCAACCTCCACCTCAACCTCCATTCGCTTGGGGGTGGGGTGGGGGGAAAGGACTTCTGACATTCGTTGACCGTCTTATAGTGTTTGTCCTCACACTTCAGTTTCGTCTCTCTAGCGTAATTTATTATATGCCCTGCGTTGCTAGTGTACAATGTGAATTATCATTGTGCTAGCTAAGGTTCAAAATATCACTCACTACACCACACCCAGCAGAAGGACCGATTTAACTTGCTTCCATCTCTTTGAGAGAGCTGTTTTTGACAGGATGAGCAAGGGCCAATTGAAAGAAAAGAGGGCAATAGATTTGCAAATTGATATCTGTTGGTTTGTTGAACCAACTCCAGAGACAAACAGCCATAAAATGTCATATGGGGAATAGACGTCCTGGAGTTGTCACTGTTATGTGCCGTGTCTAGGCCCTCTGGTAGAGACTGTTGTGTAGTACGTCCTTTTTATTTTTGATATTATTTTGCCCAGTGCTGATTACTTTTAGCTTGGCAATAAGCACAGTCCTGTTTTGCTCTTTTTATGAAATATGGACAAATATTCCTGCGGAAAGACAGTTGACGTGGAGAAATGCCTGTCTGGTTCTCTCATCAACTGTCAATTATGTACTGGCAAGCCTGAATCAAAACAGATAACCTACTACTATAGAACATGCTTAAGGTGGAATAGCTTTCGTTATGTTTGTTTGTTAGTTTTTTTCTTTAACCGCTTTGCTATAAAAATGCATAATGTTATCTGTGGACATGGTTATACAGAATTTTAGCATGTGTGTAAAACATAAAACAGTTATCCACTCTGGCTTTAAGGTCTTGCTTATTTCAATGTGCCAAAAAAAAAAGCTTTTTGGGAAGAAAAAAAAAAAAGTGCATTGCTGGTCCTGTTCATCACAAACATGAATAAGAAGGGTTTGCCTGCATGTTGAATGGCTTGATTAGATTGTTTGTCAGTCGCTATCCGTCTTGCATTCATTCCGTCGTCCTTATCCAAAGGAATAAAGGATGCCATTGCTTTATCATGGACCAGCTTGTTTGGCAGCGCTGCTTGTTAAACTGTCACCGTTTCATACTGAATTAGTTTTACGTGCCACGTTTGGTTTTCCTGGCAGTATTTTGGGTCAGTTTGGTCACGGTGTGAACGAGTGAGTGGCATGAAAACTGGAGGTGTAGCTGCAGAGTTTGCTCAGCTCTTCCACAGGGAGGGATTACTCAGCCATGATCTGATCTGATCCAGAAAAAATCAATGACGTATTTGCTGTTCTAAAGGAATTTACAGGCCGCTTAAAACGTATTTAAAGCGTGAAACACAGCTTTGCCTTCCAGAGATCCTCTGTTGTTGATAACACAGGTTTCTTGCTGGTGACCGCTAGGCCCTTGCAGGCATCTGTTTCCGATCATCTCGCATAGTCGCTGAATCTGTCAAACTTGCAACACCATTTGTTACTGGTTATGATGGTCAAGTGGAATAGGAATTCTGAAAACTATTAGGACTCGGTGTAATCACAAGCAAGTTCTTGTACTGGATTTTTCAGTGTACTGGGTTGCATTGGATCAGGTTTTAACGGTCACAACACAATCCCAACCCTGTTTAAAGTCTGCACACACACCATGAACATCTTGCAGCATTAAAATGTAATGATCATCTAGGAATTCAAAGTTAAGCCTCCTACACAGCCTCTTTTAATAAGTAATTTGAAGCAGTGGTGATCTGGGAAGCAGTTTGCTTGGTTGATACAGATTCTGGCTTCACTTGCATTCTTGATCTTAGAACCAAATGGTGGACTCTGTATTCCATTCTCCAATGAAATAGGATTAAATATGTATCTTTGAGAGTATCAGTCCATTTTCTTTTGCAATAAAATGTAACATTTTTTATTATTTTTCCCATTTGCTTTATACTGTCAACACAATTTCATTACTTAATTATAAACAATATATCTTATGTAATGCATACAGCAGGGTATATTTTAGATGTGAATATAATTTCTATTATTGTGTTTTAGAGAGAGACCAAATTAAATTCCAGGTGAGGAGTCTGATCCGTTTTTTGCTGAAACAGTTCTTTCAATTGAGGTTTGTGGATGAACAGGATCTAGGAACTGTCTTTTTACTACAGCAATAAGCACAGAACAGACTGCAAACATGGTCATCTTGGGGCAATAAACACAAAGATGAGTGGGGTCATTCATGTGCCAGCGATTTCTGGGTAACTGCACTCGCGTGTTGTGTGTCTCTCCGGACACCTGCCGCATCAGAAGATGGGCCTCTGGCTTCGTGTAGCTGTACGTGTCAGGCATGCAAACACCACCAAAGCCAAGGCTGTTCTTTGTGAAATATGTTAGTCTAACATTAACTGTTCGTGGAACATCTCAGCAATAGCTGTTGTCAGTCGGCGAGAGAGTCGGTTTAAGAGGAAATGGTTTAAGACTGCTTGTGTCCTATTATGACTTCCAGGGAGATTTTATATGGAGCTGTATTTTTCACTTACTTCCCAGCATTAACTGTAGACACACCTGTTGGAATAGTTATTCTTTAGTGCTCTCAGTGTGCAAACATTCTACACTTGGAATGGTCAGTGAGTAGAAAGGACCCTGAAGACCCTTAAAGCACAAAAGTTCAAAATGCGTGTCTCACTTCATATGGGCTGGTTGTCTACTATTTGAGGAAAACATGCCCTGTTTTAGCATTGCTGAACAGTAGATTAAGTTGTATTAATATAATCTCCTGCCCGCTGTTAAACACCATCAGGTGCTACTTCTGACTGGGATTAAAGCTGGGTTAATACTTCACACAGCTTTTAAAAATAAGATATTTTTAAAAATAATGGAACAAGTGAAATTGAAAAATATGAATCCATCAATTTAGGTAATATCAACACTAGTTGTTATTAGTAGTGTTAATGTTCCTGTTTTGATAAGTACAGTGTTGCATCTGCTGTCCTCAGGAGAAAAGCAAATAATTGAAATGAAACTTTTCTCTGATCTTTTGATAGGAACAGATTATAAATCTTACATATAACTAATTGAGTGTCATGGGATCGTCAGCAGGTCATCCTGAGCGTCCGATCCACAACACCGTAAGAGGTGCCATCCACTTTTGGTAACAGATTCCAGAGTGGCCTTTGTGGTTACATCTGATGACTCAAATGGTATCTAACATTGTTACCAAGGTTCATATGCACATTGCTCATGGACAAAAATGTTATCAAGGCATTGCATACGTAAGAAAGGGACTAACCGTTTCATTATGGGCATTACTTTTTCTTTATCAGATTGGAAGTGCCTTTACAGAATCCCTTCCCAAGAAAAATATGGCGCCTGCTGTAGTTTCCATCCTACTGAACACGGAGGTGAATTCTGAGTGGAAATAATTAGTCATTTCCATGCTGATGTGGGATGTGTACACTGGGGTGTATCCAGTTCAGTGGTTTGTTACAGTCACCAATAACATTTTTACAAAGACACACAGAGAATTAGATTGTTTTTTTTTTGGGGGGGGGGGGATGCTGAGATGACGACGGGAGCCAATTCTGTTCGGACTCAATTCTATTGCAAGTGACTATGGTCAGAGTCACAGACAGATCTGCATGAAACAGATGACTGCCAGATGGGTCAGTCTCAATATTAGGATAAACTGTGGGGTTCAAATTTGGGTGGAAGAATTGGAACTGGTCAAAGGGTAATGTAAGTCAATCATATACACTACATAAGAATTCAATGCCACATTTTCATTGAAAAGAAAACTGCAATGGCCATACATATATAACAAAACAGAAACAGCCGTCACTTTTTATATTGCATTGAAGTCATGGGACAATAATCCTGCCTCAATAAACATTAAACTTAACTTAGAAAAGTAGTATAATATGAATATATTACATTTAAACAACTAAGTCAATGGCCTTCGACAAGAAATACTGTAAATGTCAGAATCCAAATTTTGAAGAAAAAAAAGTTGGTCATTCCAACATGAAGTTCATTTTCTCTTGTTGAAATTTTGTGCTTTGAAGTTCAGTGGCACTGCAAGTCCATACAATGCCAAAATCAGTCCTTTCCTTTCCATCAGTCGTCATTGAATACAAAGGCACACTGGTAAAAACAATGCATGAAAATGACTACTTTTACAAAATACCATAACTTTTTTTCTTTCGTTTGTTCTTCTTTTTTTATTTTCGTAGCTAATATTGGATTGGCCACAATCGAGTCACAGTCCGTCACTCACGCTGCTATCTTAGGTATTCAGCTGATTCAAGTACTGAGCTTCTAATGACGCGGTGCCATCGCCACTTTGACAGTCTTGATTTCTGCTATATGTGAGGATTTCTGGATGATGCAACTGGTGGTTCCCGTAGCGATGCTTTGCTTGCTCTGGGCGAGGTTAGTTAACGCCATGGCGGCATGGATCTCCTTCCAGTACGTGGCGTCGGTACCCCGACCCTCTCCTTTTCTAACGTCCTTGTTGCTAAAATACACGGGAGATGTTTAGTCACAGCATAGGATTTGATTACAGACATTTAAAATATGGAGAGGTCTTACCTTTCACAAGGATGTGAGCAACAGTCCAAAGATTCTGAAAAGTAAATAAAAATGGTCTTCAGTGGTTTTTGTTGTTGTTGTTGTTGTTGTTATAAACTAAACATAAACCGACCAAGATCAACTAGCTTAACGTAAACACGGAATGGCTGCGTCATTCGCCATGTTAACCGGTGTCCCATCCTGTCGGTCTACGTCGACGTAGCTCGCGTGTACATCTAAACGCTTTAGTGGCTTTTAGTGCATGTGCGTGCTAGCGAGCGAGCGTGTATCCGCCTAGAGAGGTTTAAACGAAGTGCCGTAGGCCGTTTGACCGCGCTCGTACACCGGCCAAGACAAATGCAATTATGTCTCTACAGTACGGTGGTAGATGGAAAAAAAACATATCTGCGCTGTGTCAGGAACACAGACGTTCTGTTCCACCGCTCCGCAGCTCATTCGCATCATTTAAGTTATTACAGCGTTTTTCTTCTCTGACTCTTTTCCCCCGACACTGTTCTACTACATTCCCCAGTGAGCACAGGCACTGTGCTATAAAAACCATTTACAAGAAACGTCTTATCCAACGCCTTAACGAGAAGTACAGAATACATTAATTCTAAAATCATTCCCACGACTGTTGCGACCGCCATCGAATCTTCTATCAGTTTGCGAGCGTCCAATGATGAGTTCAGGCGTAAAATTTGCGAAGTCAATTCAGGACACTGCACAAACACACCAACATGAAAAGCTTTAATGAACATTCTATGCCAGAGACACATTTTCAGTTATCTTTTTGATGGAGGATGTGTACATGTGGCCTTTTGTAAGGTGTGTCCACTTATGTTCAGCCAATTATGGTGGATAATGGTAGGCCTGCATCATTATTTTGCTGAAAGTGGCCAGATCAGTGCACAGGAATCTATATCAGGGGACTCATGAAAGAGAAAGTTGGACTGCAATCTCTCATACGCAAAATGCAATTTACAGTAGTCGCTGCCTAAAACATCCCCTGATCAGGTTTCTTAAAACAGCATCTGAGCCAAAACGTACTATAGGGGATTAATAAATCATTTAGACTTAGTTCTTATGTGCTACTGAATATTTCTCTTCTGGCACTCTGGCTTGATTGGACTTGTGAGGGCAAAGAAAACCTACTTCTTAATTTAATTGTAATCAACAAAATTTAATCCAAACTCATGTTGATATTTAATACGTGGTTTTGAAATTGTGGGTATCACCCAAATGCCAAAGTCAAGTTGCTTTCACAAAAACTGCACTGACTGTCTGAATTCCATCTCAAACATGAGCTCCTAACTTATTCAAACATGCACACCCAGTAACCAAAACTGTACCACATTTTTTTGAGGGGGAACATACAGCATATTTCCTCTTAGTCTACTCTCTGTTCAACTCCTGAATGGCCTCTACCCTTGTAAATTTGCTCCTGTGTTCTTTAAACATCTCCATCCATCCCCCCCTGGACCCCCAACATCCTGCCAACCCTCACCTTCCTTGGCCCATTCCACTCTCACGGCTATCAACGGCCACATATGGCTTCAAATGTGGCTACGACCCACTATGGACTACCTGCGGTTGAAAGGGTGTGAAAATACTGGCTCCTTGCAAGACGTATTTGACGGGAAAAGCGTTTTTTCCATCAGAGGGAAACTGAGGCAGCAGAGGGTCCCATGCCTGCCTTTTGCACCACCACCGAAGCAGGCAGTGCTCACATGTGCAGGGAGCTGTGGTGAAACAGAGGCGTAATAAATGCGGGTGGACATTGTGATTGTGGCTATGTTCACACAGTGTTTGAGGTCAAGGGAGAGGAGAAAGAGAGTTTGGGGGGGTGGGGCTTGGACAGCTGCTCCACCAGCCATTAGGCCCAGTTCTAACATGGCAAATTTCCTCTGGCTGATAATGGTCTTCAGGAGTATCTGAGTATCACGTCTGGGGTTGGTACTACTAAACTGGTGCTTTTCCAACAGCGAAGCAAGAAACCCATGATACCCTTCTGAAGTTGATACAACAGGCTCACGCCCAAAGCTGAGCTTCCACAACCCTCTTCATACACAAACACCAAACCATCAAAGCCGGCAAAGCAGTACAGGTTCGTTCCTGCCCCAGGACACGGAGGGGCCTCCTTCACGGCGCCACACATTGGAGCGGTGTAACTTCTTGGCGGAAACAGAAGCGAGGGCTTTTTTTTTTTTTTTTTTATGACTGTTATGCACCATGTTTCCACTCTGGTTTGACTAGAATGTTTCCATTCGCATTCCTGTGTGATGAAACTGCAGCAGGTTAGGAACAAGCCGAGGAAGAACACACCAAGGCTTCGCCATAGCCGACACTCTGCTCAAATGGCATGTTAAATGGGATTTACTGTTGCCTGACAAACTCCAGTGTTCATTAAGTGTTATTTCTCATGTCTCAGTTCTAATGTGGGGCTCAGGCTAATGTGGGATTCAGGGTACATTGGAGAATCTGTCAGTTTGACTGACAACAGTCCTGGCAATGACGCTGTTATATATATATATATATATATACATATATATATATATATGGAAAAATACTGGGATATGTCTGGTGCTATATAACTCAGTAATACAGCTGGAAAGTCAAAGAACAAAAAGAAAGCAGACGCACCGACCAAATATCTTAGCGGCTAATGCATCAAGATGAGCCAAGTTAAGGTAAGGTATCAAGCAAGGGTTTGAAACTATAATAACAGAGGCTAGTGATGTGTCCAAAGTTAAATGGAGAGTACACACTTTTCCTGGGCTCCCCATTTGCCATCTCGCAAACGCTCTGATTGATGTGCTACGGTTCTGCCAATTTCTGACAAGGAATCCTACATACAAAAGAGTTGCCGGCTTCAGTTGCACTTCAGACGGAACTTCCCCAGTTTCCTAAACTGAAAGCAAATTGCTTTCAAACAGCTGAAGTTCTACATACCTTCAGCCTTCCAAGCATCTGCTTTGAATGCTCAAGAGTGCTTTGCCATTGCAAACGCCAAGCTCACAAATTGTACAGTTATTTTAAAATGGCTGATCAGGTCTGTCCAGCCTAGCCCTAGAGAAGAATTCTAATGACCATGCCATGTAACTCACCTTAAACATAAACCTTAATTTATGCATTGTAAAGTATGATAAAAATCAGTTGACAAGCATCATTGCTACAAATGCCTCCATTATATCCCATTAGGGAAATGTAATATGCCAACACTTTGTGGTTGGCTACCTTGTTTGGCTCAGAAGCAAACAGCAGAAATAACTGCTTGCTTAAAATACTTGTTCCAGGAGCATAAAGAAATCGCATGGAGAAACATTCCTTAATTGCCCTGAAACGAAGCCACTCCATAATGGCCAGTGGACAAAACTAACAGAGAAACCGAACACTTGAGAAGGTTGCGGTGGAAAGTTGCAAACGATGAATCAAACTCGTTGCCTTTGGACCGGCAGAAACTTTCCCTGTTCTGAGGCTTTAGCAGGTGTTCATCTACAGCACCGCACAGAACTTTCCACCCTCGAAGGTCAATTAACTGTCTTAAACACATCCTGAATTAACACGTCATACTAAAGATATTAGTTGTTTGACTTTGGTTAATTCTTTAGGTCAGTTGTAAAAGGTGTTACATGTAGGCATGGTTCTGAAGTTCAGTGTTTTCTAGCAATGAGCAATAACTGAAGCAATCACAGACATCACACCCACACACACAACTATGTTCTTATTCTTAGAGGACATAATAAAGTAGTTTAGTCAGCTTGCCAAAAAAAAAAAACAAACCAACTTTAAATTTGATGCAACTACTCGTTATGTCCTTCAAAAGTCTGAACACACCAATGGAAAATTGGTGGTGAAAATACTGATGAAGTGCCTTTCACCCATCAAGACGACAAGGGAGATGGAAAAGTACCAAGAGCCACCAGAAGGGGGCAGAAGTTCCAGGCGGCATGCAGAGAGCCCCTGTCCCCGTCTTACCTGTACGGTAGGTGAAGTTGCCCTCAGCCTCGGACGGCGACGGTGACACGAGTTCATCCTCATACTCGTTGGAGCTGAAGGACCCAGAGTGCTTCCTCCTGCGCGTGTCCAGCGCCTCTCCGGATGCCATGACGTGGTGCAGCGAATCGTTGAGATAACGATGTAGCAGGCTGCTCTTGTACTTGGGAGGAGCTGCCGTGTCTCCGCAGGGTGCCACCTCCGCCCCGTCCACCCCCAACGCTGCGCCCAGGCCGCGGCCCGTCTGGCATGCACCTCGCTGCGCCGCCCGTACCGACACGGAGCCGCCCGTCTGGCATTGGAGGGGACTCTCGCCGTCTGTGTCGCGGAGGAAAAATGTGCTTTTCTGTATAACTGCCCGTGACTGGGATTTGAGCATTATGATCATAGAGAAGTCACGTTAATACGTGGAGAACAAGATCAGGATGAAAGATGGAAGACTGGAAGGAGACTTGAAAGAGAACCTTCACTCTAAGAGAGATTTGTTGATTACTAGCTCCACAAATGCTCTACGTATGCAGAGCATGAACCACCAGCCCAGTAAGAGCACTGCACTCTCTAAAATCTTGCTGAGCAATAGATAATCCAGATGTATAAAAGCAGAGAAAGCCTCAAGATCTGGAAGGAATTGGAGTTTAACTCCATAAACCCCTCAGCCCCTCCCCCCCTCCCACTCACCACACCCCACCTCCACCTCTTTCTCTCTTCCTTACCCTCTGAAGCAGACTCCTCACTGCTGATGCTCAGTCTCTCAGCGTTGCCCTGGACGTACTTGTTGTAAAGTTTGATCCGCAGAGCCCAACTCAGGTCTGGCTGCCGCACTGTGTTTTTCAGCCTGCGACGTGCATTAGCAAACCAGTTCGATACCTACAAAACGTACACCAGCACATGAACCTTCCTGGCCGTAGACGTGCAGGACGTAATATACGAAGGCTGTAGTCTTACAACGAGATTAAGACTTGGACACAAATGGCACCTTCCCAGTGGTAACAGAACACACCCAATTTGACCATAGTGGATTCCAATGAACAGACACACCAGATATTCATTGGACCTGATATTTCACCAAACTATTCAACTTAAAACATGGGCTTAGAAATTTCGGTACTCATTCTTTAAAAAAAAATACATCTTTAAAAAAAACAAAACAAAACTACAACACACGTGTATGATCACGTATGAGTGTGTGTATGAATGGCTGCAACCTCACCTGAACCAGGGTCATGTGGGAGCCGAGAGCGAGCAGGATCTTCTCAGTCTTGGTGGGGTACGGGTTATCCCTGTGCTTGTACAGCCACTGCTTCAGGGGTCGGGCCATGTCCTGCAGAGCCTGCCGTTTATGCCGCACTTTCCCTCCACTGGACACACAGACAAACACACGCACACACACAAATGCATGCACATTCACACACACACACGGCACAGCTGTTTAGCACACCACCATCGCTGCTGTCAGCCGTGCATTTACTGCCGTGTTTCAAAGTTGCGGTTGTTTTTAAAGATTGTAAAGTTTTGGTTATATTTCGCTTTTTGGGAGATGGGGTACTGTATAAACATTATTTGAATGACCTCCAATGGGCACCTTAATGGATATGCCATCTCAGATATGAATGAGTATTCATTATAACTGAAAAGAGGCAGTGCAACCTTTGCTGACAACTGAGTGGAGAATATCTGAAATAGCACTAAATCACAAGTGTAATAGTGTTGGCCTGATGAACTAATCAGGCTGCACCCTCTCTGTTGTAGTGCTTTACAAACATGGCCGAATCCAAATGTTTTCACAAAACTTTGCATAACTTTTGAACAACTGTAATGCGATAACAAGAATATAACAGTGATGGAAGCACAAAAGTGTGAGCAACATCAGATCACATACAACATTAAGAAAGGGGAAATATTACAAACTCTGACACTTATATCTGACACACACAAAACCCAAATTGTCAGAAACACAAAATGCAGCTAGAACTCAGTCATAAACAAACTCACCATTCTGCTCACACTAACACTAACAAACTATTGGATTTTAATACATTTAAATAAACTGAATGAATTACGACAAAACTATGTACCATGTAAGACAAAGTTTGCTTAACCAGCAGATGTCACTACTGAGCAAGAGTCCCCTGCCACTGCATTCTTGTCCCTGGCTGTAACTGCAGCATATCTCTCTCCGTGTTTATAATTGCACAAGCAGTGGCAATTACAAACGTGGGCTAAACTAGATTCGCTATAAATCATATTTACACACCATGAATTGGCTTTGCACATTAAAAACAAACAAACACATATTTGCGCTACTTTCATAATCATCACCTCATTGGCAGTAAAATTGATACCAGCCTTATTTACAAAAAAACCACAAGGCAAAATTTGGCAACGTAATTAAAATCGCATACTTTAAAGGTGTTTATATCCCCCTCCTTG
>JAOYMR010000003.1:4281670-4292952 GCA_025802075.1 Tenebrosternarchus preto
ATATAGACATGTAATTATGTAATTAATTACGTAATTAAACAAAGAAATGAGATGTACAGTAATGTTTTTCAAGTTTGATAGTAGTCACAGAGATCGATTTGATTTAAATAAAACATATATTTTTTACATACCCATTCCTCCTGTGTTTGAGAGCACCAGTATCATCCATCCCCTTGTGACTTGAAAGCAAATCTGGATGTTGTCCATCAATTACTTCTAGATAATTCAGACTGTTCCTCTCAATACCTTTTTCAGTCTCCTCAAAACCGAGGTGCTCATCAAATTTATTGAAGATAACAGCACTCATATTCATTTATTTTGTCCAGTTATATCGTTTTTTCCCAAAAATGTTTTCCGTGGATCCACGAGCTATCCAAAACTTGATGCTTATGATGCTCCTGTGAAAAGATAAAGTTAATATTAGAAATAAAAAACTAACTAAAAAGAATCACCTAGTCTAAATAATAACGGGCAGGTGAAATATCACTTCAAGGGAATATTTTCCCGAACGATTAAATCATGTTTTCGTCCAAATTTATATCACTACAACCTATATTTGAAACAATGTCTTCACAAAATGAAACTAAAATATATAATTGAATAACGATAATGAAATTAAACTTTAAATAATCTCCAGTGCAGTATTCTGACAATTTAACAGAGCCCTAGATGCTGACCAGATCTTACTTCCAACCGTGTTCCATCTATCTCGGAAATTCTAATGATTATTTCAGTCGCGTGGAGCATTAAGTTGCACGCCTCCCATCCCTCTCGCACATCCTCGTCGCCACTGAGCAACTGCGAGACTCCTGACAGGCTCTCCTGCATATCAACCAAGCACGAGATGGTATGGTGCCCCGGAACCTGAATATGATGCCCAGCTCGCGTTTCCCAAAGAAAGGTGTTGCCTAAGATCTCACATAAAAATAATAATAATAATAAAAAAACGCTGTGCCTGTTCGTCGGTTCAGGTGAGAGTATTTTATGACACGACTTCGGAGCAGCTATCAGCTGTTTAGGACGCTGGAGGTTCGCCGCATGTCGACAGCTCAAGGGAGTGCTCCGAGCTCGTGGATGGAGTTTTGTTGAGTTATTTTATGGAAAATATTTCAGCGTCGGCGAAGCAGTAAAACAACTCTGCGCCAGCAACTTATTAGGCACGCACGTGTGATTTGGTCTGAGGATGTATAGCGAGAGTTTTAGCAGACCGCTGTCTGTCCTCTGTCTTCTTGGGTCCAAACAGAAGATTAAATAAATAAGTAAAATATGTACATAACCCGGCCTACAAGAGGTCTATTACACCTAAGGATAAGGGGGAGGGGGTGGCGGTGTTGGGGTTCCCAGTTCCAGAAACTTTCCACATTAAAGGCATGGGTTTATTCTCATATGTTTTAGGAAATTCTGCTATGTTTTGAAAAGAGAGAGGATACAATCAGATTTCTTGGATACAATTTCTTGGCTCTCCTATATATAATATATAATGTATGTGTGTGTGTGTGTATGCAGAACAGTTTACTCTGAAAGTTGCATTTCTGTTTGACTTTTAGAAGCAACTTGTTAGCCAATGTTTTCCCTTTTAGTAATACCATTAGGCATCAGAAAACTACACATCCAATTTAACAAAAATCTAGAAATGGGTGGCTCTAACAAACAGCTCTAAGCAGTCGCTTTGTTGAGATTGTGTGACAGTACATTTATATGAGAAAATATGGCTATGAGGCTATAAATTGTCAATGCAAAAAAAAAAGGAAAAAACAAAAAACAGCTGTACAGTTTTGCTAGCAGGGTTTATGAAAACCATTAGACATGCAATACTACAGGACCAATTAGAGGCGACTTCAAACCACAAACACCACAGCCACAAAATGTTCTGCAACACAATAAAACAAGCATGGTGCAGAAACCAAATGCCATATGACTGCACTTTTCATGGAATCACTTTTTATAAGATAAAATGTCCCTTCTCGGTAGGTCGTATTTACAAAATAGCTATTGCATCACCGTGATCAGTCCCTTCTACTTCGGCACTTATGACTTCATAAATCACCCTGGTGTGTCCAATCATAATCCTTAAATAAAACATTTTCAAAGAGCTATAGAGGAAAAAAAAAAAGCAGCGCACTCAATCAGTGCGTATTTTCTGTTTGTTATTTGAATAACAGCTGCTAGGTTGTATTTGATTGGCCAGTAGTTTGTGCCTCAGGCTGCAGCTGTAGATCTGATTGGCCACGGTGTCTTTGCGGAGCACGTTCACACATGGTGGGTCAGCGCCTCATGTAAAGAAGAGCCTTTAGCTGCTGCCTTTCTCAGGCCCTCCGCAGTTCATAACTAGCTGCATATGTCTTATCTAAATAAGCACCATGCCAAGACAGATCACTTTTCTTCCAGGTGCTAGCCAAACACATGGATTAGCTTGTCACTGGTTTACACATAGAATTCTGTGTCAAACTAGTAGTGACACACAAAATATTTGTACCATTCACGTCAAAGGAATAAAGTTATACTTAGCCTTGTTAAATGATTCTCCATACTCTTCCACGCTGTGGAAGTGGGGCATATAGTTTTTTTTAGTGGAAATGAAATGCTCATCTTTGTATTTGTATAAATGGAACATGATGATTAATTGATGAAATTCAGTCAACTAAAGTGCAGTTTTTGGGTTAGTTCCTCATATCCAGTTTAAGCCTTAAACTGGACTAAAAAGAAGTCCCAGTGGTTGTTTAGTTTGAGACTAGTTTTAATCCTTGAGTGGGGAACTGGCCCTTGGAAGCATCAATCAAAAGTCGTTGGATTGAGGGCCAGTCCAAAGCACAGCTCACAGCTTTGAGAGCACGTCAAGTGGAAGAGCCTGTGAATCGTAAACATAATCACCAGCCTAACGCACAGAAAGAAGATGACAACTAGAGCCGAGTGAAATCAAGAACGAGAAAACCAGAAAGTGAGGTTACAAGGAGTGAAGCTGCGTTTGACCAAGATGATTAAAGTGTGCGCAAGTAAGGGAGCGGAGAGCGTCAAGGACGAGCGGTGGAGCGAGCACGGCGAAAAAAAGAGGCGTAATTTAACGACTCTTGCCGAAAAAGCTGTAAGGCCAGCGCGCTTCATATTGGCCTAACAATCGTGTGTGGTGCCAGTTGTCTTTCGTGGGCGGCAACTTGAACGTTTGTATGTCCAAGGAGACGGTACACGGTAACGGTGTTAGATTTGAATGATGATGGTTAACACTGAGAAGCACTGAAATATTGTTTTTAAATGGTAGACAAATGATCAGACAGTAAAGGGGCCTGAAGGATGATCTGATTTCATTTCCATGTGTGTGACCAACAAACTGAACATTGCTGTCACAATTTTTTAACATCACTAATCAACTATATGTCTAAACAGAATGTTAGATCCCGCGAGACTCTTTTGCGTCATGTGTTTTCCCTCAGTGAATAAATCACCCAATCCTGAATATTATCCACAGGTTCCAACAGACAACAAAGGTTAGCGCTATCGTCACATCCTAACTGTTTAGCTCATTAGTTGAAGAGTGGCTCAATAGAGAGGTGTGTAAGGTAAATCTGTGCTCCACCACTAGAGGACTTTCTGTATAGCTTTTTCTTGCTCTTTTGAGTCTGCACCTGTCTGCCCTGAAACCTCTTCAGCTATTCTGGGGTTTCTAATATTGGAGTCGAGGATTAATTCTGGGTAATGTAGTGTTATACTTAGGTTATGAAGAACCACAAGAACAATGAAAGATTTATGAATTATATAAAAGCATGTTATATACAGTGTGAAGGTAACAAACTTATCTCAGCCAATGAGATGACGCCATGGTGCTCTGTCATGCATGTGATAAGGGAAAAACATTGTCATCTTGACCCAGTTAACAGCAGTTAAGTACAAAGTCACTAAATGAGACAGGTTTAATTATTGTTCATTTAAACATCTCTCTGAGGAACTAACCCATTACAGCACAATACCTTACCCCTACAGCCTCTGACGATGGTTTAAACACAACGTCTCTGCAGAGAAAGAAATACAAGAGCTCAAACTGTATTTGTAACGCAGAAGAACTTAGCAGGATTCAAGTGTAAAGTGGTTTAGGGAAAACTGGAGATTCATTGCCAATATAAGCATGAAAGTCCACACCATAGACAGGTTGATGAATTGACGGCAAGCCCATAGGTATAAGTCTAAAGAAAAAAAGGCAGAACAGTAAACTCTGAAGAGCAAGTAGAGCTTGGAAATCATACAAAACTAGACAATAACTAGGAAATTACTGCAGAAAAAAAGTTAGACATAACTAACTGAGCGCTTTGTTATACTAAGACCATGTAGTCCCCAAAGAAAAACTGAAATGCAAAACACACAGTTCAGTCATTTTGCTGAGTAGAAACAGGTGTGGGCAGTTCCACCAAAAAAGGTGCCAGGGTGCATGTGAAAAGAGACTAAACTGATGAGAGCATGTGGAAGTGGACAGAGGCTTTGTAGCAGTGCCATGCACTGACCTGAAGAGCACTGTTCTATATGAACTAAGTAGAATTGTTGAAACCATCCATGCACAGCCACTTTAACCGAACGCTGCGAAAAAAATAAATAGTGAAATACACATTGAATGTAATCTTTGGCCTCATTGGGTGCGCTATAGTTACTGTAAAAAAATAATAACAATAATAGGATGCTGCAGACATTACAAAATTTGCTCTGGTGTGTTATTCATCATAGCTGTACTTTTCTCATTTTCATGTTACTTTTTTTTTAAAATGGGAACATTGCATTTCCATAGAAAACATGGAGAGGTTTCATTTGAGATCATTACAGTTTTTTTTTTTGTTTTTTTTTTTTTGGTGGGACTGTTATTTCAGAGGGCGCGTTCAAACCCCTCCACTTGCACAGTTAATTTATACAAAAGTTCAGATCCAGTGTTACAGTCTTTGCCAGCTCAACTGCTCTGGCCTTCAAACACCATTTGCCTGTGTTTGGTCTTCAGAACAATGCAATGGCATCTACATAACAATGCAACACATAACTACATGAGTTTCTGAGAGAAAATCCCATATTACTTATCCAGCATTTCTTGCTGCCCTATCGGGGAGTGACAAAGATATTCTTGGAGAATTAATAGCTAGATTGATGGAATGTCCACTTCGTACAATCCGTCTTCATCTGGGCATCGTTGCTCTTCGTGTACCTTCCACATTATGTCTTTGCACTACTGAAAAATAACCCTGTTCATAAGAGCAAAGGCCCAGAGTAACTTCCCTTAGATGAATTACTGGGTGAATGTGTTGTGCTTTGCCACGTTGACTCCCCTAAGTCTCTGGGTGTTTAAATACTGTAGTTACTATATCACATAATTATGACATTGCCATCAATCAGCTTTTCATGCTAATGCATCATTAACTCAACAAATAGTTCCCATATGTTTCTCCCAAAACCCCAATTGCTTCCCTACCACTCGCTTTTCTATAGACCTGCATGGGTTGAGCCCCTTACTCCCCCGTCCTCCCAGGCTACGCCAGGCCACGCCGGTCAGTTCACGTTTGTTGGATGAATCCTCATCGGTAACCTAGAATGCGGTCTTCCAAGTCTTTGAGGCTTTCTTCCCATTGACCGATTTCCTAATGGTTTTCTATGCCACTGTAATCAGCTCACTGGGCTCCTTTGGATCACACATGGCATAATCAAATTCGACAAGATTGTAGCTCGTGGGTCTCGTTCTAACACCGTTTTGAACGGTTATGGCGTCAAGCCGGAATCCCCTGAAGCCCGTTGACTTCCTCTTCCACAGTATCATGCTGATTTCCGTCTGCAAGACGCAGACGATTTTATGCCTTTCACAACCAATCGACCACGCAGTTCGGAGTAGAAGTAGAGCCTCTCGAAAAACTTTTGTTATTCCACACTCCTCATTAGGTTTGCTGAGCACAGCAGCTTGCTAAATGATGTATGTCGCTAACCGTGAAAGCGAGACAAAATGCACCTGCGATTACGGCTCTCGCTGTTGTCATTTGCGACTTGTTGGTTGGAGCGCGTGGCTTTGGAGCAGGTCTAAATAGGACATAATGAGGTGTGGAGCTGGTAATGAGTCTGTCCAGAAGATGAGGGGATCGATGATGCCGCCTCGGGTTCCCGGGCTCTGAAGTGAGTCGGGGTGCCAAGCTCCTGTTGGAGTGAGGCAGGCTCCAGCCCACAGTGTGGTAAGCAGCCAAGTGGAAAACAGCACCTCCAACAAACCCACCATAGAACTGTATTGATAGCCCTTTACTTCGACTATATTTGCTTATTAATATCTTGGAAAGGAGATGGGCATTAATAACAGTAGACTATACTTATTTAGATGGATCAACAGGCTTGAAGAACACCACCACCTTTTAATGTCATTGCAGTTTTTCAAGACTTAAGCACACTCCCAATGTTCTGGAGTGGACCAAAGTAAACAACCCAAAAGATCATCCTCCAAAAAAGGCTATGCAAAATGGAAGACCAGACATACAAATTAGGATATTTTGCTATGGAAAATGAATCTCCCATCACAGTGGAATAACTTAACGCTTGGCCGCATGCATAGGAATTTTGTAAGTTATTTTTTAGTGTAGCAGCTAGTGAGCCAGTGTGTCTCTCAGAAAAGACGATCTTTAGACTTATATCTACAAGGTTAGAGCACTTTTGATTATGAGATGAGGCTTGTCCTGACAGCTACTTTTGTTTTGTGCTAATAACAAATTTGTGTTAATAATGGTCCCTTTTAAAACTTTTAGATGATGCTGGAGTGACCAGCAATTAAACTCAGATTTGGTATGAACTTTGGCATTGATGCATGCCGATGCAAGACTTCAAGGACATAAAAATGCTCTGCTTTCTCAACAAAGTAAACAGAAAAGTGCATGTGTCCTGCAAATAAGTTCATCCCACAGGTCACAAAGAACTCACTGGCACCTGGCACCACTCTAAATTTGGCTGAGAACTTTGCCAGCTCTCAGGCAACGTGGGCCATAAGATTTCTTTAAGGGAATGGGTGGAATGGTTGCTGGAGGACCATCCAGGTGGACCCCGGCCTCTCTCGCTGCCTGTTATTCCACGGGAAAATAAACATCCCTAAATCTCCGCAGTGAGACCATGGACAACCAAAGTCGCTGAAGTCATAGTTTAAGTCACACCTCCTCTGAGGCCCGGCAGATTTTGCGCAGGATTGTGTGAGTGCTAAAACCTCCTGACACTCCATAATTTAGGAAAATAGTTGGGGAGAAAGAGTGATGCCATTTTTTGGTCACTGAGGACTTCAAACGTTGGTATCTGCCTTAGGGACAAAAGCGGATGAAGCTCCTACTTTCCCGCATGGCATCTATTCGGATCTACACAGTCTGGCAAGGATATGACCGAGGAGGACTCCAGAGAGGAAACGTCCTGTTTTTGGAGTCATATCTCACTTAGAATAGCCATATTACAACAGCCACATTAAAGGGTGTTTTCTTTGGAAATCAGGTTCGCCCAACAGTATGCCAAAACATACCGACTAAATTCATATAAGAGGATATGCTCAACGACAGGCTGGTTGTAACCACAATAAATAGACCTCTTTAGGGAGATTTTTAAAAAAAGCATTAATTGCAGACTTGTTTTTGCAAAGGAACATCTAAATGACTGACTCATGAAGGTGTTTATTTAATTTTTTTTAGTGCACAATAACACTAAAGGGTTAGTGTTAAGGCTGAAGTATCCAATTTTAACAACATAATGACCATTTAGTTTTCTTCTGTTTAAGCAAATTTGGTCATTTGTAATCATTAGACGCTAAGTGTAATTAATCCAAAATATCAGTAACTAATATAACCAGCAGAATACAAATACTGTCTAAACTATTTCTTCCCTAGCTCATTATTTATAGAAAAAGACTTTGATTTTAAAATTAACATTTTGTTGGTCAACCATGTCTCCAGAAGGGCTATTATGAACATCGGAAATAGTGGATTTTTTTTAAACAATCTCATCATAAATGTGTTATTTTTATACTGTCATTTTTTTTCTCTGTTGGATGTGAAAGTTACATTTCAAAGAACTGGCCAAACTCCTAGTCTGCGAGTTGTAAGAATTTGTTGATTGTTTGATTGATTGATTATCTTTGTATGATTATCGTTTTTAAGAAGGAACAGACTCCAACAATAAAACAACGATTGTCTGTCCTCAGTCAGCCTGACTCCCACCACTACAATGAAGTACTTCACACAGCCATAACGAGAACACTGATACATAACGCACACAAGTACAGATTCAGAGCAGGAACCCAAGTTACGGAAAAATACATTTTTTGTAATCGTAGTTTCTGGCTGAAGGACTTGAGTGTGCTTTGGTCATAGGTTAACAGGAGGTCCTTCATGGTTCTTTGCGCTCTCCCCAGTTCTGACCCATTTAACACGCAGGTCCTTCAGCTCATAAACCACACCACATGAAGTTCTGCACCAGTAAGGACCAATCGGATGCTGCTGTAAATCACAGTACAAAGAAAATAAGAGGTCTCTGCCCATTTATTATCATGAAACACTAAGAAGAATGAGGAAAAACGTGGGGCTTGGAGAAACTCTAACCTGTTTCACACAATCTGTGTGTTTTGGACATGTAATTAGTGAGATCAAGTCAAGGTCTAAGTTAAATTCAATGTGTTGTGCCTCTATGTGCAAACTTCAGTGTAGCAAAAAAGGTAGATGCTTTTGATAGTTGTCGAAAAGTTACTTTTGATCCTCTGGAAAATTCTGACACCAGCTCTCAATAGCTGCAGTTGGTTATAAAAAAACACGCTTTAACCAGCAACCTTCTGGTTAGAAGGTTGAGCTACCACTGAGCTACCACTGCCCCCATCCTCCTGTATTGATGGTTTCATCTCATGCTTGTGATGGTATTTTGGTCATTTTGGTCAGTGTGGAGTAAAAAAACCTAAACTCAGGGTTGATGTGTTTTTTGAGGCCAGTGAATAAGCTGGGTAATACACCAAGTGCTTGTTCTGTATTGGATGGAGTACACAGTGATAATAGTCATGATTCAACCCAGTCATCCATGAGGGATGACAGTGTTCCAAGGATTTGTGGGACAAGATGAAAGTTTAACGGAGGTTTTCACATGAAAGCGACTACTTTTGCGGCATAGTTCCACTGGGAAGATGACTGATGACGTTAACGGTTGGTCTGTTCCATCCGGTTGAGGGTTATATTGATTACAGTATCACTTCCCAGCAGGTGGTGTGGTTGGTTTCATCCTGTCTTGTGAGGCTAACTAATCTGTCTCATTTGCTGTAGTCAATTGTGAGGAGAGTTTGTGCATGCTGGATCTGTTATAATTGGCTTTGAATATGTTTAGAATATCTGGGCTCCTCTGGTGAGCAACTGGTGTTCCTCTGGCGTTCCCATAAATAATGTTTAATTGAAGCTGTCCAGCTGTCAGAATAATTACACACTTGTTCAGAATTTGGCCTGAGTGCTACTCTACAGGGTTATTTTTTTCAAGCTTATATATTCAACTTGATCATGCCAATGAAGAAAGACTGTGCACCTTCCTGATACTTGGTTAAGGCAGATATCAACCGTTTCCATCTTGCAAATGTTGACATCAGTATATGAAACTTTTATAGAACATCTCTAAGCTCGGGAAAGGACAATCGGCTTTAGCTAATCCACAGCTGAAATCATAATATGTCCAGCTTATAGGAATGCTAGCATGCAAAAATTCCCGAGCTGTTCATGCATTCAGCCGACACCATGATGTGGGACCAGTGAAACTTTTTAAAAAAAATTTTTTTATGTTAGCTGCTACAAAAGCAGCCTGTTTCTGTGGACATTTTTTTAATTATTTGGAATCAAACATGTGCTTTCAGAAGAAAACTTTCCCTCTTCGCTATTATAGCATTATGCTATTGATTTATTTGTATTATATAAACAGACTGATTGCAATGCTTTTTGGTGCAGAACACAGTGAAAACACTGCTGTGTCTGTTAAACGTGTCATATGTTGCTAAAGTCATAATACTGTAACATTCAATGAACAAATGACTATTCATTGCATATTTTGAAGCGGCTCTGTAGAGACAGATGGAAAAAGGACTTTTATACTACACTTTATGTCTGTCTCAGTTTCAACTGTCTGCAGAAGATTTAAGTGGAGCAGACTCACAAAAATACTTATAGAGTGGAATATTAATGTATTAAAGAATAGATGCAATTTTAGTAGGTAGAGTTGAAACTATTGTAATAAAACATAAATGTAATGACAAATATAATAATGAGGGGCCCTGTGCCCTAGGACATCTCAAGAGACAAAGGTGTTCTAGTTCTCTGTGGACTGTAAGAGAAGGTTCTGGAATAACTTGGTCCAGGAACATTGACTGGTTTGGCAGAGCAGCACATACCCAGTACGTTGTCCAACAGAACGTGCGGCCCATTAGAGACCATTTCATCCACTCAGTCTTGGGGCCAGATTTATTAAAGCCTTTAGCACATGTTAAAGGGTTTTCGTTTGCAGTTTTGGTTACATGATCAATGGCTGGCACATGAAAAAAATCCTTTTACTGTAGACTTTGCATGAATGTACATTACATTATTTGGCAGATGCTCTTGTCCAGAGTGACTTACATATATTCACCAGTATGGAAAGTATGGCGATGTGTGTGTTTTCTGGGAACTGAAGCCATGACGTGGTTATTGCAAGCACCTTGTCCCATCTGCTCTACCAGGTTAACTTCTCCTCTCACTCTGCTCTACCAGGTGAACTTCTCCTCTCACTCTGCTCTATCAGGAGAGCTTCTCCTCTCACTTTGCTCTACCAGGAGAGCTTCTACTCTCACCCTGCTCTACCAGTAGAGCATCTCACTTTGCTCATCCAGGCAGTGTAGGCAGTATAAATACAGTATTTACATTCCACTCTCATTAAAAGCTCAGATCATTTCTTTGTACTGTCCAAAGCATGACTAGCTGACAATATCTATTGTACTACAAGATAAGAGATCCATGCTGTGCTTTTATGTAAAATACATACTGTCTCTTCATTAGCCATAACGCTACATAACAACAACAACAAAATAATCAGTGTAAAGTAACCTGGAAGACTTACACACTCTAGACCCTCCGTTCTGATAGCATTTTCATTGGGGCTACGTCAGCCCGTAACGGAACCTGATCCGTAAAACGTGAAGCACAGGGCGTCAGTCCTACATGTTTCTTTTCACAAGGCCCGCTTTGGGGGGGGGGGGGGGGGGGGGGCGGGGGGGGGGGGGGGGGGGGGGGGGGGGGGGGGGGGGGGGGGGGGGGGGGGGG
>JAOYMR010000003.1:4293052-4309793 GCA_025802075.1 Tenebrosternarchus preto
CCTCCGTTTTTTTATAATTTTATTTGGGGTTACGTCAGCCCGTAACGTAACCTTATCCTTAAAACGTTAAGCAAGGGGGGTCTGTCCTAAATTTTTTTTTTAAAAAAACCCCTTTTGCCCCCCCCCCCCCCCCCCTTGTACCAAATGATTCTAAATCAATTACCAGAGGCAGCATAAGATTAGGTTGACGTCGATGTCTGGATGGGCCCTGAGTGACCAATAAATGCATAAACTTACAGAAGAGGAATTTGTGCTACTTCTAGCTCTTATGGGAGATTTGCCATTTCATCATCAAGAAAGAGTGGCTTGAATGGGATTCCTCATCAGGTAATGTATTAAACCTCTAAATGGCAAATGAGTCTACCATGAATTCTGCTATAAAATGGGATGCGTCTCCTATGAAATGCTCAAACCACCTTACAACAGTAAAAAGTGATCTCTTTTAAAGCTAATGTAAGATTTGGACGATGCCAAAACACAACAAGAAATTCTACACTTTTCCATACAGTTTATACAAAATGTAATATATAAATAACGTTTGAGGTACATATCAACAGTAGCTAGTGATCATTTGCCAGACCGATAGTTACTCTGCATGTATTTTGGACTCTCTCTTTGTTCTGGTCTTGCTTGAAGGTAAAAGTCAGGTGTGTGGGGATTTCCCTCTATTATGCCATCTAGGCACCTGGCCAAGATGACCTGAGAAACTTCCATCATTTTTCAAGTCCACGTTAATATAGTCTGCATTAGAGAAAATGAACTCGTTTCCTCGTCTGGCTTCAGAACAAACCAGTCACATCTAAAACCCCTCTTCCTGTTTACTTCCTTTCTGTGCTTAGCTCACCTCTCAGATAAAAAGTAACAATTCTGAAGAAATACGGGAACCACTGACCCATCTGGCATTTTGTACTGGAGAAAAACCACTGATGCAATGTGCTTCAGCCTGAAGGTTTCATGCTTGGAGAGTTTTTGCCACATGGATCAGCTGGTCTCTAAACACCAAGTTGATGTTGTTCACAAGACAGAAACATGTTTAAATTAATGGTAAAACACAGGGATTTAGTCAATATCAGAAGCGAATTGGATTCCCTGTTTATTCTTAAAGAATGCTGGAAATGTTTGCCGCATGTATCTGCACACCCTTTAGAGGTGCCGTCCAGAGGTCATTCCTGTAGTCAATAGTTAAGAGGGATGAAAACGGTTGTGCTCCGTTCCACTTAATCCAAATTGAGAACACATCTCGTTATAGGGAGACCATGTCTGCTAGCCATTAACATCAAAACATAAGCCATGAACACAGAAGGAATCTAGTTTACATAACAATTTACATTTGAGAACTAGACAGTCTTGGATTATGAATGTTTGTTTTCCAAAATATCAGCATATTTCCAGTCTACTAGTCGAACACAATAACTTTTGATTTGGTCCAGGGAATTATTCAATATCTGAACTCAGTCAATTTAGTTAGAAATCAAAAAAGTTTATTATATAATACAATAATCACAAAGTTTTGCTTTTGTATCTTTGTTTGAACATGACAAAATCAGAGTGCTGAAGGGCAGTTTCTGCCATCATCTGCATTTTCCATGTTGAGTCCATGTTTTTGGGATCCAGTTAGTTCCTTTCTGATGCTCTACCAGCTCTGCTCTCAGATCTGTGAACGCCACGGCCAGCTCTTCACTGTTCTCAGATCTGTGAACGCCACAGTCAGATCTTCACTGTTCTCAGGTCTGTGAACACCACGGCCAGATCTTCACTGTACTCAGGTCTGTGAATGACACGGCCAGATCTTCACTGTTCTCAGGTCTGTGAATGCCACGGCCAGATCTTCACTGTTCTCAGATCTGTGAATGCCACGGCCAGTGATCTTCTCAAACAAATAACCACGCTTGTCTTCTATTGCCTGGGCAATCACGTCCTCAAAGTCCTTTCTTTTAAGTGTAAAGGGTGAATTTTACAACTTTTGCAACAGCACAAAGCTCTGAGATTGCAAAATACCCTGACCCAGCCTACCAATTACCCAAAAGCACTAAATGAAAATCTGAAATTTGAAACATCTTACTGCCAGTGTAGTCTAGTTCACAATTTAGAGCATTACATTAATGAACTCAGCATTATCCAATCTGAACAGACCAGTGCAAAACTGTAGAAAGATTCAATAATGGCAGGGAAAAGGTTCCACCAAAGTGCACACTGTATAAGAGAACGTGCTTGTAAAAAGGTAAAAATCTTTCTCATAGAGATATTTCAGCCTATGACTCATTGAAAAATAAAAGACAAAATCAAAAACCATGTTGGTATGTTGTGGACATCGATCAGAATAAGATGTAGAACTACACAGTTAGATCATGACCAAACCAACGGCCAAATGGTCATTGTTAAATCACTGCTTTGATGCAGCCAATCATGAATTGTGCAAGGTTAATTTGGAAAAATGAGTGACACTTTTGCACCATGCAGTACCTAGGAGCCTGGTAGTATGCGAAACAGTATGCAGGTGTTTGGGGGATGACTTAAGTGTGTTTTATAAGACCTCAGGGTGGGTTTCACATGATTCGCTCAGGGGTTACCACGGGTTTCTCCACTTAGACCCCCAGAGCCCCCCGCTGCTCAGTGAAAGGTCCATCACGCTCAGGGTGAGAGCAGGAGAACCTGTTTGAGCACCGCAGCAGGCCACCTGCAGCCCACCCTGGAAAGGTTTTAAAGGGGACCTTTGCCATGACGAGTCAGGGAGGGCCTGGAGAAGGTCGAGACACACATGGGCGGACAACATGTGACCCTGTTCACCTCTGGCGTGTAAAGAACTTAAACAAGGTATAAAAGTGGTGATTGCATGTTTTCTAGTTTACAAAAGCAAAGAACAAAGAGACTGTAGATCAGCAAAGTCCTTCTGAAATAAAATGAAAAAACTACTCCAAGAGCTTACTCACTGATTTTAAAGTTTAACTCTAGACACTTAATTGTTTATTGGAAGTGTTTACAGCAATGTTCATCAGTTCTTAACCAACACCTGCGGAATTACATCTAGTTAAGAGATGTTGGTACACGTTAGCTCAATATAGTAACGTGAGCCTTCCAGCTTACTTGGGTGGGGAAAACTCACCAAATAACTGAAACAACATATCTGGTTGAGATATTAATGCCAGGTTTAGTTAATGACTGTCTAAGCTGCAAAACTTCAGAAAGACAAGTGGAAGTAGTGTTTCAGCCTGTCTGGGCAAGGAAGGCAGTTCCGTGATAGCAATAGCTGTTAATCCCATGAAATCAAAGCACATGTCTTTTTTCTCAGTGGTCAGTATGCTGGCATTTCAGGTTAAGTATTATTCATTCATTTGGAGATGACAGCGACGTTTACTGAAAATGTCCTCGTGGGCGTTGGCTCATCGGAACTGGAGAGGATTTGAGCTTTTCTCCAGCTCAGCCTCAGCTGGCGCATTGCTGAAGGTTTTCACGAACACAACATATGGTTTGAATTCTGTTGTGTACAAAACCTTTACAGACTTTAAAAAAAAAAAAAAATCAAAAAAGAGAGATAACAATCGGGTTAGCACGTTAACAGAAATATGCTAAGTTAGTCATCAAATGATGCTGATAGCTCTGTTTTTGTTCTGGAACTGTGTTCTACCCACAATCAGACCTGCCATCACACCATCATTCTGTAACGATACCGCGGGCAGAAGAGAAAAATGTCTGTGTGTCAGGAGGACGGAACACTTGACCAAAAGCATTCCAGAGCCCAGTGCACGGCCCAAAGCCTTGGCCACGCATAATTTCAAATACGTGCCTGTATGGTGTATTCATTAATATAACGAGAATGTTTCTATAAATGTTACAAGCTGATGAAAAAGAATCAGACCAGAGGAAATGTACCAATTGGAGCGGAGCTGACAGAAGCTCTGTGTCCAGGATGACATCATTCCCGTCCTTGGCTCTATGTTCCAAAGTCAACAAATATGACATGTAACATAGGCTGTCCTCTCTCTGTTTCTCTCTCTGTCTCTCTTTCTCTCTCTCTCTGTCTCGAAGAGTCTGAGGTCTTGTACTGATCAAGGTAGGTAGCTCTTTAAATAATTTGTAATACAAACTAGAAAATAACATTCTTCTAACCAGGCATCATCTTGGGCCGGCTGCTACATGGCTTACTAACACATTCACGTGCAACTATCTCAAAATGCTGCCGTTCGGTGAGGCTACAACTCACTTGGGCTTCCACATCCAACAAGCGGACCTTGCCCTCCACTAGGACCCTGCGAACCGAATCCACACTGATAGCTCCCCCCACATTCTCTATACTCCACAAGCCTGCTGATTGAGTTAAAGACTGCATAAATCATGAACATAATGGGACACAAATGATCCTCTCAAAACATAGTTTAACAACTCCTTTAACTGAAGACATACTGAAGATATTGTACTTAGTACTGAAGATATAGTACTTAATGCCAATAAATGATGGGAGGAGCTTAAGTATCACAAAAAAATAGATATATATATGAGATGAATCTCTCTTGGTCATCACCACCCTTGACCTGCATGTCTTAAACAGGGGAATCTGAAGGCTGAAAGCGTGTCAGCAAAGTTTGGGCCGTCCTCGCCGGTGGTAAAGTTGCGGTGCGTGTCGTCTCGCTGTGGGCACATGGGGCAAAGCGCCTGGGCTGGCTGGAGCGCGCTCATACGCGTGTAGGGGAAAACGGGCACATGCCCAAACCACCTCCCAAACCTCCACAGCGCACTTCACTCTTCCCATGCTGGAGTTCCACTCTGCAGATAATAACACTCCAGCTTCCGGTAAGGGGACAGTGGCATGGCTCGAGGTAGGTCGGAGCGTGTTTCAGAAGATCTCTCTTCCAGACATTTTGGCACGGCGTGGCTTTATTTAATCTCCTATGTTACACTTCAAATTAGATCCACCTGCTTGGTCAAAACATGGGGGGGGGGGTGCCAAAACTTCCATCTAGACCCCAAGCAGAAGATGAAGTGGACAAATGCAGTGTTTTCCATAAGATTGTCACTTTTACACAGGAAATAAGCCAACTCATTGCCTTATGCTTTTTGTTATTTTGGCATTTTAATCCGCAGATTTTCCCATTTTGACGTAGAGCTAACAGATAACCTCATCTTTAAATTCCACCAGGCACATACATCATTTCTTTATGTCTACCATAAAAGCACATTTCACGGATGATCTATAAATCAACATAACAATGGTTCACACTTTTTCCAAAACATCCCAGCAGTGTAGTATAATAAAGCTTACTCATAACTATTTGCAGTTGAACGTGTTAAAGAGAGTATTTCAAGCAGCTTACATATTTCAAATGGACAAAACAAATAGGTAAACAGAGAAAGATTCCATCACTGGCGATGCCTTGTCTTGGCCGTGTCTTCAGAAGTGAACATTAGACTTTTGGCAATTTGTCTGAAAAATCAAAGATGAATGTGATTCAGTGTAGTTATGCAAAAAAAAAAAAAAACCCAGCTTTGTTTGTGCCCTTTAGATCCCAACAGCGGAGATCCAGGCTGCCTGCTCACAGTTCATGTCACTAACCCAGTCCTACACTCTCTGCCTTTCCTCCTGGTGTCCAGCTTACAAGATGCCAAAACTCTTTCAAACCGCAGAACACTCTCAAAATATCCCCTCTGTTCTCTATAATGTGACACTGTTCACGGACGCATGCTTTAGACATTTCCGTCCGCTTTCAAGTGAAATTGAGGGAAAGTTGGTATTTCCTGTCAGCTTTCGTCCGCGGAAGGGCTGGTTTTAAAACCTAAAAAGGATTAAGTACGAGATGTTGAATCCAGGAGCGTCTTTGAGCAGCGCAGCAGAGAAGAGATCAATAGCACAGCAGAGAATGTTGATCAATGAAAACGGTAACAGCAGAGCAGTGAGCGAAGCGCGAGAGGCTGTTTTGAATGCCCTTGGCTTCTTTGGATGTAAAACTTTTGCTGTTTTGAATGAATGCACCCAAATTCCAGAGAGCATAAAATTCAAACCTTGCTGGATATAACAGATGTAAGCAGTAATTTCATGCCATGGTTGGTAACACTAGTGCAAAGTAGATAACATCACTTTTACTTAGTGTGATATCTCATCAGCATGAGATTTAGTTGATGTATCCAGTATGGAAGCTTGTATATTCAACGGACATACAGGTGAAGCATCAGTCAGTCGGTCAGTCAGTCACGTCTACTTGCAGCAGATGATGCCTTTTTCAAAAGTGTGTTTGGAGACAAAATGGTAACCCATCTCTTTTGTCTCTTGCTTTCTGTGTTCGTGGGTAGTGTCTGAGGAAATCGGAGAAGAACTACTTAGGCTCTTAAAGGAATATTTCACTTAAAAATGTGAACATGGCTAAAAGTTAAACAACACAAACAAATAAAAGCCAGTTGCAACAAATAATTATTTCAGCTTTGTAGAATGGTAACTAACCCTAAATATTTTGACTTATTAAGAACCTGTAGTCTGTAGTCACAGTCATGAGTCTCCATTTTGATTTTATCTTACAATCAACAATATGAATGATAAAACAATCCATCTCAGTCTGTGATGTTGTTTTTGTCTATTATGACGAATTAATGACAATTCTTTAATTGAATTGGGGGGGGGGGGGGGGGATTAATAAAATTTGTGCGTGGTTGGGTTGGCCAAAGGCCTTGGTTTAAATATTCTGTGTCATGATAAAAGCAGACTAAGGGGTGAATTTAACAACACACAGGAGCTCTCCACACACCTTCTCTCTGATTGTTTCACGCACAATCCAAACAAACTATAAAGGTTTTACTACCTCTCAGAGGGTGCAAAGCCAGGGCAAACGCTGTGTGTCCGTGGGGTATAAATGTGCTTTGCTGCAGATGAAACACACCACTCAGTCTCCTATTAAAGTTTGCCAACGATTAGGCGAATAACTGAATTGGTCACAGAAGTCTGAATCTCATTAAATGAATCGAATGAACCAAGAGGTATTGTAAAAGTAATTGTTTAACCTATCATCATAGTCAGTGCTGATAATAAATGTCATATATGTAGCTATTATGGTGTGTGAGATCTGAAATCGAGCGTTTTATGTGAGTCTTGAGGAGAGTAGCTTGAAACAGTACACGTCACTATACCGCTAACCAAATAAAAAAAACGCAATTGCAACACGGTTGTTTATGTTTGTGGGTTATACATTCTCCGTTGTTGGCTGTAACGTGTCACATGCGGAGACAGCTCGCGCTGGTGTTAAATCGCAGCCTGCACGTAACCGACTGGTTCCCGCGCTCGCCGTATAAACCGTGCAAATCAAATAAACATGTTTGTCAGAGCGAGTTAGCGCCTTGCGCAGTCTCACTGCGGTACAGGGAGTTTCGGAGCGCGGAAATACACCAAGCTGTCAGCTGAAGCTTCCGGAGGGGGAGGTGGCGGGGAAAGGGGGTGAGTCAAGCACCAGCCACGGAAAGGGGGGATGGGGTGTGGGTGGCTGGATTGGTGTGGGTGGCATCAGTCCAAGGTGGGGAGGAAAATTTGGGCTTCATCCCTCCACACTGACAGTCTGGTTATGAGAAGTCTTGATTGTCTGCCCCGTCCCCCTCTATCAGTCTCAGACATACAGACTGGTAGTGAATCCCAGAGTCTACTCACCCACACACATACAAACCATATATCTGGGCTACAGCTTTGCACAGGCACATGAACATACTTTTGTAGGGAAAAAAAAAAAAAATCAAAGTGAAATGTGACGTTTACTCCTCGATAAGAGCGCCCAGACACAGGTCAAAGCACTGTTTTGCATTGTGGTGGAGCACAGCGTCTGGAATTCAGGTTTTGGACTCTCATCTGTGCTGTTGCTCACATATGCTGAGCAGGGGGTGGAGAACACCATGACGACCATGATGAGCGGTCCCGTCTCCGACGTGGTGTTGCCGAGCGTATCTCCTGCATCTCCAGCTCCTAGCAGTGGCGTACAGCTGAGTTTCACCAGAGACAAAAATAAATAAATAAAAATGGGACGAAGATATAATAGAAAATTTATTTCAGAACTAAGCAAAGCTAAAAGGAATATTGTATTTGCTGATTTGACGTTTTTTTGGCAAGGGACCTCGTATTATGTGAAGTACACACTTGAGAATGAGTGAAGGTGTTGACGTGTGATGATTGCTGTGAATTGACGTGAATGAATCTGGGCTAATACCATAGAGAGAAGCTCTCACGTGGTACAGGTGCATCGAAGCCCTCTGAGTCTGAGAGAAACAGCTCTCTTTGCAGTTCACACCCACACCCCCCCACTGGGTCCTGCTGAACAATACACACACACACACACACACACACACAAATCCCTCCATTAGGCAAATTATCACAACTAAAACAAGCCATTACAGATGTGACACATACTGACAGCCATTATAAACACAAAGCTTATCTAAACAAGGCTTATCTCAAGTTCCACTTTGACAGTTTACGCTGTAATCATCCTTTCGTCTTCGTCTCCGTGATTCGGGCATAAACACTCGTGCCTTTACGACGAGCCCATGTGAGAAGCTGTGGTAGACAGCTATAACGAAGTACTACAAAGTGGCTGGGTCTTTCAACCGCTTTTTGATGTGCGAATCCGAGGTGGATGTGCCACTGACCCTGTGGACTCTACCTTTTGTGAAGCAGTTCTTTATCCCAGAAGGCATCTGCTTTTTCCATCACTGGGCCGGAAAGCTCGGGCCCAGTGGGGTAACGGAGTATCGATTACAGCTTTCGGCTCCCGCCGCCCGCGCATCCCCAGATCGTGCAAACCGGCGCCGCCCAGGCCCCCGCGCCCTGTACGCCGAAGGAACGTTCACTCTACCTCGGCCAGGGAAGGAGGGTCTGCGTGACGGCCGGTTGGGAGAGATTCGGCCTCGGAGGGTCAGCTGCAGCGTGTAAACACGCTAATGACTTCAGAACGAATTGAATTGCTTTTTTTTTAGGGAGGAGGGGGGAGGGGCTTGAACGACACCTATGTTGAAAGACTGGGGCTCGAACCTGAGTGGGAGCGTGGGCTGCTCCAGAACTCAACCAGACAAACAGATGCAGGGAGGTGAGGGCCTGCCAGGTGTCCATGAGCACGGCCTGCAGCCACTCCGGTGAAAGCACCGTCGGCCAGATCACGACCTTACCCGAGTGAGAGGAGGTCACGGAGGTCACCCAATCAGGACTCAGCGCTGTGCGGTCAGAGCCAGCACACACCCACACAAATGGCAAACTTGAGAAGCAAAACTGGTCATTTTGAATATATGAAGGATGTTTATTGGTGCTTTGGTGGGCTGAAACTATCATGAATGTCCTATTTGTTTCATGAAAAGTGTCACAAATTCGATGTGAAAACCAGCTTTAAAAGTGTCATATACTGTACTGACTGGATAGTGTTTCACTGGGCCGTTGTCTGGAAAACTGCAAAGAGCTGGACACATGCAAGAAACCATTGTCTCGGGTGTTTTTGTCCCTTGGATGTGCTGTGCTTCTGGTCCGTTTCCTCTACATGTCACTGGCAGGCACACCAGGTTCTGTCCTCGCTGAGATGATTAAGCTTTTTTGAAAGAAATCCATGCAGTCCTGGAATATTTTGGCACTTGACACAGGCCCAGACAAGGCCTGCTGAAAGAGAGATTAGCAGGGCTTCTGTATGTGTTCTGATGTTGCTGCGGAGGAAAGCTTACATCTGCTCCCATGTACATGCTAGCTGCTGTTCTCACCTCTGATATATCTAAGAAAGAATTCCCTAAATTTGCCATGGACACCATTTTCATTTCAGGCAATCGAAAATAAAGAGAAAAGCTTTGGACATATACATTTTTCTACATTTTAAGAACAACATTGTGCCCTTACAGTTTTGCAAGCCCTGCTACAATGGTTCAGTTACTGGGCTATGATTACTATTATAGAACAAACATGTTTTTTTTTTCTGCCGAAATGCCACTCGGATTAAAAAGAGCAAAGGAGAGAGGCAGATCTTCCATTACATCAAGTCTGCAAAGATACATTTTCTTATTGTGTGCCCAAGGGAAGATCAACATTTCATTATAGCCATTTTCTAAGTCCTTGTACCTGATGAACTGTGGCAATGATATCAAAGAAAAACAAGGAGTGGAGCAGAGAGACTCAAACGCCAGGAGGGAGGCGGGGGAGGCGTGGACGGCTGGTGCCACCGCATTCAGGGGGACCAGAGTGGCCTTCCCCCGATGGCTCGTTTGAAGCCTGACGTTTGAAATGTCATTAGGGAGGACATTCTGCAGAACCGAGGAGGAGTCCAGGCCTGAGCGATGGAAACAGATCCTTGCAGCAGATCCGTGTCTCTCTGCTAACTTTCCAGACTGCAGGAGCACCAGAGAGCCGCTCTCGAAAAGCGCAGCTGGCGTGAAAGGAAAGGGGATCTGAGGAGGGATGGATAAGAGGGAGGGTTTTAATTGAAAAATGTTTGCTCAGGATTCCGCAGGGAACTGACTGGGCTTGCTCTGACACTCCAGAGCAGTGAGGTTTTACTGCACACGGGCCATACACGAATAAGGTTAAATAAAACACAAATGAACTTGAGAGGCCCACAGGCTCCAATGTACATCTCGTTGGCCTGATCTCCTGGAGAAATTCATATGAAGCTGTGAAGATGATAGACCCCATGTAATCGGTGTTAAGGAGGTTAAAAAAAACAACAACACCAGCGTAGTCCTAACCTGAAACGAACCATTCAGAACACATAATCCGGCCCTATTGGCTGCGTTTATGCTAATTATATTGTGAGATTCCAGAAGGATCTGCTTCTTACCGACATGGAGGACAAAGCAGTTTGGGTCTCCAGTACTTGCTGTTCGAGGACACCACCTCCTGATAGCCAGGCATGAGAACATCCTCATGAGTTACCCACCCTCACCACCTCGTCTCTCGTCTCCTGTTCTCCGTCCTGCTCAGCCGGGAACTTCTCCTCCGACCAGCCAGAAGAACGAACTCCATGCCTATCCTCACATGGACGTGGAACACATCTGATCGTGGACAGGAACATACTGTAAAAGTGCCATATGCTTGTGCTAAATCAGCCCAGGGTTTTAGTGATTTTCCTCCCCAAATCGAACGCCACTCATTACTCACACATTTTGACATGTATCTCATTCCCATTGCAGCAAAACGCCACAGCTCCCATCCACACGGCACCAAAATAAGAACTTGTGGTGCTACCAGTGCATGAAGACATTACAACATATAGACGTTGATTGCCGTTTAATGGTGACAGATCCTGGTTGGTAACCGCCAGCCGCACGCAAGGACACTTGATATGTTGCTCCTGGCTTTTAGCACTATGATTAATGAGTACAAAATGCTCGTCTGTGCTCATGCGGAAAAAAAAAAAAAAAAAGTCACGTCGTTCCAGTACTTTCCACAACACAGGGAAAGTGCCAGCACACCACCCTTAGCTCAGCTATGGTGCTCTTTCACAGCCCTTGCGATCGCCCCAGACTCATAAAACTACAGTGACTGTCCATCTCAGCAATATGCGCGCTGACGTCGGACAACAAATTACCGCGGGCGGTTACGGGTGGTCAAACCAGCCGTACGCTTTATAGAGAGCGCAAACTGAAGATCGGTGGGTCTATGAGCTGTTTGGACCTAAACCTGAACACAACAGTTCTGCGCAGACTGATGAAGCCATGATGGACATGTGTCTCACCCTCACAGCTTATAGCTACGGTAGCCCCAATACAAATACATGGCAGATTGGCCACACCAGTATCAATCTAACCGAATCCCTTAAGCTTTTCCAGACATCTCTGTCCCACCCGGAGAGTACTAGCCGGCCTCAAGGCCAGACTGCTTCTGTGCAAATAAATCAGATGTTAGGAGGGTCTGACAGGAAAATAATTAAACCAAGTCCCAGAAATGAAGTTTATCACTGTAGACTGATAGTGTCTTGGTGAATTAAAGTCTCCAGGAGGCAGTTCTTCACTCTTTCAATTTTTTTTCTATTTCTTTTTTGGCGGGGGAGGGTTATTGGCAGCTTGTAGTTGTGAAAGAATCCTGGATTTTATTAGGGGGACTGATAGCTTTAGACAGTCCTTTTCAAGGAAAAATACATGCAAGAGCCTTCGAGTAAGAGCTAGAAATGTGGAAATCCGCTCGGACATCTGCTGCCGTAGGAATGCATGGTTACAAAAGAGACATAGGAGTTTTGCCCTTTCTTAGCTCAAACTTGCAACATGCTCCGTGGAAATCAGACCGACAGCCCAAACCAACACACGTTTGGGGATCTGAATTTATTTAACGAACGAGCTGTTGTGACACGATGACTGGAGGAAAACTACCCCACAGTTCCAGCTTCACCAGGAGCCTCTGCTGCTTTTCCTGATTTATGCAGACAGAAAACAGTCACCGGGCAAGTCAGAAGATGAATATAAAGCCAGACAAAATCATTTACAGGTCTTAAAATGTTTGAAATAAATAAATAAAAAAAAAACTAAAGAAAGGCAAAGGAAAGTAACATAGAAGACCATATGACCATATGGGTTCTCTTTGGAACCCTGCTACAAACTGAAATCTTACTTCAGACTACAGGTTTTACTTATAGTCTTAGAAGTCGTGTTCTGTCTATACACATATTTTGCACGCTAAGCAACACAGTGAATAAAGCACATTAGCTTTGAGTTCAGCAGCACAGTGTGTGATGCTTCCTGTGTCTAAGCCTTCAGCTCTCAGAATCCCTCACACACTTTCCCCTCAACGTAATACATACACACACCTTCCATTTACACACACACATTGTCCTTCCCCAGAACACTGATTCCATGCACCTGTAACCTATTACATCTCTTACCTGTTCCCGCTTTGCATTCACCTATTAAACTCGCTGTTCGTTTCTTGCTGTGCTAGCTCAACTCTGTGCTTACTCTATGCCGTTTCTTCTGCCTTGTCTTATTTATTGTTTTAGTGTCTTTCAGCTGTTTCTGTTTCTCCATTCGCTCTAATTTCTACATTCTTTTTTTTTTTTCTAGTGATAAACAGCCTGGTTTAAAACTCATGCTACACCTGTGACTTGTTTCGGAGAATGTTAGAACACAAAGGTTATTGTAACAGATGCAGTAAGTTCATCTCCCTGGAAGAGATTCTAACTCTATGAGGTCAGATTATAATGAGACAACAGCAGAAGTTCATGGGCCAATGGCAGGAGATGCAGGCTGTGCAGTCTTCATTGACCACCCTGACTGATATCTCTCCTCTATGCTCTTCTCCCTGGTCTGCCTCACCTGCACATTATCTGTTCTATTTTCTTGCTATCCTGGAAAGGTACAACGGGGATTTTGATAACTGAAACCTTCCTCATGCAGTGTAAGCTGTAGGACATGCAAGGAACTAGCCTTTGAACAGCAAGGACCGGTCCACAGGAATCTGCTCTTTCATGCACTCCTGCTTAATCTGCAGTTAAGCAGAACATATCTCTTCATGCCCCCTTCACCCTCCCATGACCTGGCCTGAGGTACCCGAAGCAGCCAGTAATGCAGTAAATGCAGCAGAACCATGATGGAAAAAGAAAAACTGGCCACTCACAGATATGTTCGCTAGTGACCTTCTTCCTCAACGTTATGGTAATGGACTTGGACTGTTTTGACTCTGGAGTGGCAGTGAACTTCCTTAACTACATCTTGGCCAGAACCCTCCAGATAGACTGCTCTCCTTTGTCGTCTTCTGCTTCCATGGGCGCCATGGTTGAAAAAACTTGTGGGAAGAGAAGTTGTCCAGCGCTGCAGAGTCCTTATCACTTTGCATGCTAGCACTCTTTACTCAGAAACCATCCCCTCTATGCTTACACACTTACCATCTTCCCTCATCACACTAGGTTTGCCCTGGCTATGTACACACAACCCACCCATAATATCGTAGATAAAGCCCGGCATAACTGAAAGGTCCTGTTACTTGCCAATCCCTTTGTCTGGGATTTGTGCCACTACTATGGAAAGTCCCTTTATGAACTGCGAGCAACCCGCTGGCCCCTTGTTAGATTCTTGCAACAATGTTTGCCGTATCCTGGTCTACCTTCCTCTCTCTCTCTCCTCACAGACCCAAAGATTATGCCATCAATCTGCTCAGGAACAACAGTCCACCATGAACCAGGGTTTTCCCCCTCACTTAGGAGAAGAACAGGGCTATATGTCAAGGAGGCTCTCCAATAGGGTTTTATCCAGTATCTCCCCTGCCCTGCCTCAACCAGCTCCGTCTTTGTGCAAAAGAAGGACAGTGGGTTGTGAGTGTGCAAGGATTACTATGGGATCAATGCAATAACTTAAGTACCCTTACCCTTTTCTGTTACTCCCACACACTCTGGAACAGAGCCGAGGCACTCGTGTTTTCACATAACTGGAACTCAGAAGCACCTATAAAATGGTAATAGTTAGGAAAGAAGGTGGATGAAAAACAACCTTTAGCACCACCTCCGGACACTAGTACTGAGTAATGCCACAGGCAATACCCCTGCTCCAAGTGATTTCTTGGGTAGATCTATCGCATCTTATAGACAACATTCTTATCTACCTCTTGTCACTGGATACACTTATTCAGCACCTGTGGCAGGTCCTAGCTATGCGCCTTGAGAACAGCCTATTCTGCAAGCTCGAAAAGTGTGGTTTTCATACCGGTGCATTTCCTCAGTTATCACATCGGCAAAAGTGGAGTTCACATGCATTTTTCCAAAGGCAGAGGCGAGCAGAAGATGGCAACAGGGAGCAGAGAATGACGCTAGCGTTGGCTACGTCTCAGGGCCGCTCCACGTGTGGGCTGCCCCTGTGTTGAGCTCCCCCTTACACGGCCATGGTGAGGAGCGCATGCATCCTAGGGGCACGGTCCCGGGGTTACCATAACGACGCCTGCAGGAATCCGCAACGTTTATTCTCATGCAAGCAAGAGAACACGGAGGAAATAAAGACAATGATGGAACTTGGCAGTTGCAAGAAACAGAGATAAGATGACGTAAAATAAGCCGAACTTGACTATGGTGGATCATATTAGTCTCTGGTGGAGAAAGAACGACAAAAAAAGATAGAAAACATTCAGACATGCCTGAGTCATTTTTTCAGCATTAAAACTTTATTGGAGCCATTGTCCCAGGCCTCGATGGACCAGTATTTCATGAAGGAGTGGGAGAAGGTTAGTCTTACTGTCCTTCTCCTCCCTTTTACCCTCTCATGCCACCAGTGTGGCAGGTCGCCTCTTCGATGACACGTCCATGAGCAATTTAGCTCAGCACTCCAGAGCAACACTTGCAGACACCATGTCGCATCTTTGTGTGATTTGGTCTGGCTTTGTGAGGCAGAGAAGGACACAATGGTATAATGGCTTTCCTGCATCGTCTGTCATCACTTATAAGTACAATGTATGAGTGATGGTGAGTGATTAGTTGCATCAGCCTATATGGTAAATGCGTTATTTAGCTCATGGAATGCTTTGACTGTCTTAGAACCAATGTCTCCTAATGCACATATGCTGTGGCTACCTGACACTGAAAACATCTAAAAGGATCTGGAGAAATCGGAAAATTGTCTGGACTTTCAACCATGCATTAGTATCTTGGCTCCCTCAAGCCTGTGGGACCTGCATACTGATTAAATAATCTGGTTTGTAAATAGAGCCTATTTCTTAACCTTTCCCTCTTTTCCATGTCTGGTTCTTTCTGGGATTTACTGATACCTTTTCCAGGTTTTCCCTTTACTTTCATATCTCACCCACCCCTTCTCTGTGATCCTATCCCACAATGTTCTTGGTTGGGTCTCATTGCGTGGTTACTGCGAGCACCATCTCCGCACTTCAGAGGGGGCTTCATGGGACAGATTTATCGCCGAGCTTCGACAATCACAGAAAAAAAAGCGTCCAGTACTATCAGAGCTCCCTCCCAGTGTCGGAGCGGCCAGTTTTCCATCGCGTAGTCACTAAACCATTGCCACGATAAATCTCTTCTATCTGGCCCGCTGCGAAAGCGAGCCTTCCATAATTCGACCTCGCAGTAATGCCTCGAGCGTGTTTTCTCCATACTAGGACCATTACGGCCGCCGCTGAGATTAGCTGCGGGTGAGCCGGAGCTCGGACCATGCGATGCGGTTGTGGGAGTGCTGGTGGAGGTATGGTAGCTCATACAGCAGCATTACCGCTTGAGCAAAGGACGCTGCATATTCGCTCAGCCCACCTCCCCTCCCCGATATCCTTAATCACCGCTGGGTTAGCGCCAAATGTCCCCTTCAGGCCAGTAAAGCCATCTGAATTAACACCAATGTTTAAACCAGACTGAGATAAATATAAAACAAATGGTCCTCGGCCTTGAATAAACACCATTCACTAATAACACAGAACCAGATGTAACAGCAGTAAAAATGCATCACGAAATGGGTTTTTCTAATACAGTAGAGGAGAGTATTAAAACATGAGTAATAAGCTCTGTAATAAGCAGCAAGTATATACATATAGACCTAAGTAATGTAAGACAGAAATTTAACTCACTATAGCTCCATAGTCAGCATAATATATGATAGATCTTTTATGTCATAGAAGTTGATAAAGAACGGTTGTTCTTAATTATTTATTCTTATTAGGGAGTTACAATGTTACTGTTTTTTTTTTTAGATATTATGATCTTTTAAGATCGAATACAGGTAAGAAAAGGTTCTGTGAGAAAAGACTGAGAGGCCAAAGGGAGAGAGAGAGAGAGAGAGAGAGAGAGAGAGAGAGAGAGAGAGAGAGAGAGGGAGAGAGAGAGAGAGAGAGAGA
>JAOYMR010000003.1:4311678-4338773 GCA_025802075.1 Tenebrosternarchus preto
TTTATACACGCAATTTTATTTCAGCTATGCGTTCTGTGGACTAACCCCAAAACGGAGAGAAGACGTCCATCTGCTGGCTATTAACATAAGACCATTTAGTGCTTCAGTGCTGAAGCTAGGGAGCCCAATAGACCCAAACGTCTACACGCTTCAGTTTTTGTCTGGCTTCTGTCCAGGATGGGATGGCTGGAGCGGCCTGGTGGCTCATTCATGCGACCTGTCTCCATCACTCAGTCATGAGCTTGATATCTCTCAAAAATGTCAGGTCCTCTACTCATAATTCGTCAAGAACAATGAAGAACATTTGTGCCTGAACCGAATGCCGGTTTTGCTGGATATTTTTAGGATAAATCGTTCATTTTGGGGAGATAAAAATTATTTTGGGTGAAGCAACACAGTCCTTAATATATCATATTCAAACGGCAGGAATGTGTTTCATAACCTGCCATAATGTTTGCATATTTACCTGTTATGGAATGAAGAGTGAACACTATTGCTATGGTACTCACTTAATCTGCTCAGTGTCAGTAAAGTTGCTCTCATCTGTTCAGTATGCATAGCCCATATCTTCTCACTGTCACAGTTACTGTATGTAGCCATTCATCAACGCAGGTTGCTGATTTTACCAGCAGTTGGCTTTGCCACCTTCTGCGGAAGGAACAGAGCTTCAAGCTGTTGCAGTGCTGTCCTCCTGCGGAGAGAACAGAAGATCTAACCTGAAGCCATGGTTTTCACAGCCAGACCCGTGACCTCCTCCAACCCGCTCCTCCCCACCTGACCTCAAACACAAAGACCTCGAACACCTCCGCTCGCTGGAACGGCCGGCATCCAGCCCTCAGGACTGACGGACGTTGCCAAGAAGCTGCTGTCTCAAATCTGTAATGTGCATCATCGGCTCTGAGCGGCGCACGATTTTCCATCCGCTCCGTATCCAAGGCGCAGCAGCACCTGTACCATTACTCTGTGCGATTACTCAATCTGGGCAGATGTGCTAATAGCCAATAGTTCAGGCAGTTTGAGAAATTCACATTGTTGTTTGTAGGCCAGTGCATGCCTGAATGGACATAATGAATGGGGCTGTGAAAATGTGGACAAAGATGCTTTGTGGCTGTCATGAAAACTCTGTTACCATGTCTTATGTCCAGCAGGATGATGGGTGCATTCACTCGAGCTTGAGTTTCAGAGTTTAAGCAGGTGATTGAGGTCAGAAGATGCTGTCGTTGTGGTCTTGGTGTTTACATTTTCCTAGGCTGTCAGACTTTGGGTTTTAGATCGGATGCACATGCATGACCTCTCACCTCTGTAGCTGTCTGAATGGGATCAGTCCATCGCTGAAGTTGCCGTTGCCGTAGCACCCTGGAGTACCAGCTCCTTTCTGGAATTCCAACCCTAAGCCTTTACATGATATAGCAGGGTCCTCTTTTGGATCAAAGAGTGTCCTCACAGAGATCCAGAAGAACAGACACTGGGCAACAGTGTCTTCCTAAAGAAATATATGTACCTACTAAGTATTTTTGCATGCTGAATCCAAATCTTTCAGAATTTTTCTGCCACTCATTGTTTTGTTATAATATACTCATATGCCATACCAAGGAGACTGTATCTCCTCTATGCTGGCAGGCTACTGCTGGACACTGTAGAGGCATGTTCCTGAGGCCACACATAAGCAAAACACATATTTGAAAAGTAACAACAGCCTTATTTCTCAATAAGTAATAAATAACAAATTTACACACATAAAAACTAAATGTGATTCACAACTATAATAGATTCACAATTAGCATAAAATCTACTATAAGGCCCACGTCTTTTAGTTTAGGAAGCAAAAAAAGTAAAAATTTTGTTGCCCAGTGTTGTCTGTTGGCATATATTGAATTTAAGGAGCTTATAAGTGCTGAAATGAAAGAACCTTATAACTGCTGAAATTCCTACACAGGGACTCATGTTACCTTGGTGTTCAGTCTCCTGCTCCTCTTTAGTGCTTGTGTTGACTTTTAAAGTTATTGTCCCATATGACTGGGCCTGGCAAATGTGAAAGCAAGATGCAGGTTCCAATTGAAGTTTACAAAGCACATACTCGTCTCTGAATCACGCATAAAAGCAAATGGAAAACAGAGCGGTTGGCCACAGCGTAACGCTCAGAAACAAACAAACATCAGTTCGAATACTGAGCCAGGTACCACGACGGGAAAGCTGGGTCTTTGTCTTCCCCTGGAACCCCTTTGACCTCCTTGTGCTTGCCATCCTCTCGCAAAAGACCCGACGCGATAAAAACAGAAGCTAAATGTGAGTTTCGCGCCGGCTCCAGGAAAACACGAAGATACCACCCGTGATCAGACGACAAAAGGCTGTTACGTCCAGAATAACAAACAGACTGCGTTAGCTTCACGTAGCTAATCCCATTTCATGGAACCATGTGAAGAGCACAGGGCATATGTTGCCGCTCGCTGCTTGCGTCTGCAGAGGCTCGTCTCGTGACCTGGGCTACCACTGTGGCGCCAGACGACTTGTCCCTTTTGATGGTGGCTCCCTAGAGCCCAGACGACATGTAACGCCCTGAGCTGGAGCTGTAATGGGACTGAGTTGAGTTAACGGACCCGGAATGAGTGACGCTGGTGCTGCAGACATAACGACTCTTACCAGTGCTATTTTTTTCCCCAAATGGAGTCTTATGGACTACGCTAGCCATGCTTAAGGCAGGTCTTAAATGTACTTTTGTATTTCTCAAAAATGAGACTAGCACATAGCAAAATTACTGTAGGAGAGTGTGAAACGCACACACACAAACACGCACCCACACACCCCAAACATGCCCCATTCTCAATCTCCTGATTACTGAGTGTATTAATCCCAGCGCTATTATACTCATCAACATAAGCATCTGGGCCTTGTTTGCATTTCACTATATAAAGCTCACAGATACTCACAGATACTCACAGATACTCTCCTCCGCACTGCTCAGTGATCATCGACAGGGCCTAAGAAAACACCGTAGAGCAGCCTGCTCTCTCCCATCACCGCACCACAAGCGGTACTGGCAGCATTCGGAGTTGTTTCTTTTTTTTGGCTCTACACCGTGACTTTTTGAGTCGCTAATCGTCGGATAATAAAGACGCTTCTCAAGCACACTCGCATCCTGCTTCCTCCCTCCTACCGTCCCACAAAGACCAAAGATGAAAATCCAAAGGTGTCTTAAAGCCAATGGGAATATTATTGCAATGCATATTGGAAATGTAATTAGTATACCTAATTAAAGTTTGAAATTGATTTGGGATCAATTACAGATTAGCATAACCATGATCACCTTACACAGGTATAACATTACATTAAGAGTTAAAGATTTTTCTTTATAAGTGCTGACTGTTTCATAATTTGGCTTAAAAGGCATATTTAACAAAAGCAACACAGTGGGCTATGATGATCTGGACTTAAATGGCTACAGTAAAGACCACAAATGTGAATATTGTAGCAAGATTCATGCAGCCAAATGGTGTGTTGGACCAGAGGAAGGCTTGTACTTTAATGAAAGACATACTGCTGTTAAGGGTGCAAATGCAGACAAGGCAACTGCTGTTAAAATCCTTTGGTGTGTTTACATTAAACATGAAAGATTTGATCCAAGCCTTTTATGCAACATTGGAAATGCAATCAGCACCCAGTGTGTTGAATCTTTCATGCTGTTCAGTTCAGACCTTGAGCTTTATGTTTGAGCTTGATTAATAACATACATTACTAGGTTTTGCCTCAATTCTGCATCCATTAGCATGGTCTCCTGCCACTTCACCTCACACCTCCTCACAGAAAAGCCCCTCACAAAATGTCTATGTGAGATATGTCTTTTGTGCTTCTTCTCCGAGCGCTCAGTGTTGCCAACGGGCCCACCACCATGAACATGGCCTCCTAAACCACAAATGTTTAGGTTAAGCCCTCAGACACATGTCAACAACTAGGCAAGCTCCTGAAATAAACTACTGTCCAAACTGTGGGGAAAGCCAGCCATTCAGACTGCATAGGGCTTCTGCATATGCCTAATTTTCATGGGCCCTTGGCCCCAACCCAACAGGAGAAGAGCAAACAACAAGTGAACCGGTGATCACCCCAACCGGGCCCCTGGGGAGTGCCGAAGCCAGAGGAAAGAGGTCCTAGGAAAGGTCCTCATACCACAGGAACGGTCAGGATGGCCACAGTTCCTAATCATAGGTCTCGGCCCCCACTTTATGAAAAGTGCGAAATGATCTCTTCCTTCTGGAGAAGCTTCTGGTGCTCTTTTTTAAACAAGAGAGGGAAGAGCAGGAGCATAGTGTTTACTGCCGGCTTCTCGTGGCGCAGAGAAAATAGATGTGTGTTGGATCAGGCTTCTCCTAAATGACATCCTGGCAGGGGAAACAGGCAGAGGCCGGGAGGGGCCTTTTTAGCCCATGACTGACCGATTACTCATCATCAGGACGATGGGTCGGCGCGTGCCTCCGCCAATCTGATGAAATCCATATGTACACGCAAGGCCAAGAGCCTGAGCTCTTTAAAGACTTCTCTTTTTTTCAAAACACGTAACCATTCCTGCCAGTTGCTGGAGACCCAAGAGAGCCCTGTCCAAAGCTGGTGGTGAGAACCAAAGCCATACTGGTATCAGATTATCATATTGCTACTGAATGACTGACAGAACTGCCTGTATATTATATTTGATCTAAATCACAGGTATACACAGAACCTATTGTTTCATGTAGACTGTGCTGGATTATAGTGTATATTGTGAGAGAAAATCTTACATAATTTAAGTGCATTCTGACACTTTATCCATATCTAGTGTATGAGACTGACGTTGTGCATTTTCTCTATTATTTTGTTTTGTTTTAGCAAAATTATCCAAAATAGGACATAACAATTTTACTTGATGAAACCATTAGAAACAAAGATGCGGACTGCATTGTGATGTAACAATTCTCTGGTGAATAAAAGGAAAAAAGGAGGAAAGTAAATCATCCAGTTCAGTGTGTGAATGGCACTCTGGGAGTCTGTAATAACACAAATAAAAAGAAATGACAAGAAATGTCCCATTCTGACCCTGGAATACATAAAGCTTCACACATAAATGACAAGCCACCTCAAAACATTATTTACCAGATGTTCTAATTTGAAGATGTCACAATATCTTCAAAATATATATATAAATATATTATTATATAAAGACATTATATAAAGACATTATTACTTATAATATAATTATATTACGTATTATAATATAATTATAATATAACATTATAAGACATTATTAGTTATGCATCATTTTCTATACACATAGGTTATAAGGCATCAGTGAGAAAATGATTATCACCAATAAAAATATATTGTAATAATACTAATAATAGAGAGAAAGAAAGAGAGAGAAAATGGTAAAAACTTTGGTCAGTCCAAAGCACTGTTTAATGTTATATATGAAGTGCTATGTCCACGAAACACAACTGTACAGGCAGTCTTTTGGAGATGTGTGGGAAAATGTGTTTGAGCTTCTGCAGAGAGCACGAGTAATACATGCACTCTTCCAATCTCTTCCTGTTATTACAGCACAGAAGAAATCCTCCTCACAAAATGTCCTTAAGGATGTGTACCCATCGGTTTAAACACAAGCATCGTTTGATGTTTATTTAAAACAATTCATATGGGGATTTATTAAATATGCTTGGCTGAAGCTTTAAAGTAGCCTTTTGATTTCTGATTGTAATGTTGAGTGAGTTAATATTCTGTAAATAAAGAATTAAAAATAGTATGCATTTTTTTTAGACGTTGAGCATTAGATATTTTTTTGCATTTTAAACTGATAAATGTGTGTTTTTCTCCATAATGAATCCTAAATACTGAAAGAACACTACAGAACATAGATATCACATTACCATGTAATTTTGTCGAAACTGTTCAAACGGGTAACAAAGTTACATAATGTATCTTTAATTCCACTGAGTTATTCATAGGTGTGGTATGTCAAACTCATGTGTGACACAATGTTTATTTCATGGCCAGTATAAAAAAAGTTTTCATATCAGCATGTTATTTCCCATCAAATGTCTTAACAGAGTTGAATTCACTCCCAAAGCCCTCAGAGAGATGCACCAGTGGCTCAGTGCGTTTCACCAGCCAGACGATCCAGACCGAGTCAACCTCATTCCTCGGCCCACTTAGCAGACAGAGGTGGAAGGAGTTTGGGCCCAAAACACTTCTGGACCACAACATCACAGAGGACATCATAAAAAGACAGTTGAAACAACAACAATTGTTATTAGCAGTTTTAGCGATAGTATTAGTAGTAGTTTTAGTAGTAAAAAATATATTATTATAATTAGGAGTGTGAGAGGCAGTATAGCATAACCTTGATTAACATATTTTATAAGTTTTGAAGACAAAAATGAGAATAGTAAAAGTAATGCAATAATACAAAGAATGAATTCAAAATAAAAGACCCAGTAATTTAAGTGTAATCTAACCACTGTAAACATCTTCAGTCTGAATTTAAAAGCATATTTATTTCAACATAACCTTTTTTCTCTTTCTTCTGTAGACATTACTTTGTAATGTTGCCTCATAAAACAGTAAATCCAAGCAAATAATCCAACATATTATGAAAGATATCAAATGTTTCTGCCGAAGCTCTCACCGATGTCTTTGAACACATCTGTAACCCTAGTAACTGACTTCTAGTTACTAGGAATTACACTCATTTAGGTTTTAAACCAGACCAATCAATGCATAGTCTGTTGTCAGTATAATCCCAGTGTTTGCATAGCAGGTCAAAAGCCACAAGACCAAAAGTCTCAGAGAAAAAACAGTCGCTCGCCCTGCTCAATATCCGGCTAAAATGTAACGCGGTTTCCGAACGTCACGGGACCTGCCAGTAGACATACATTAAACCGCATCCACTGAAACGTTACACGGAGCCGCGACGTAAGGGAAACGTTTTTAACAACTTAATACCCGCCTGGCTTTCATTCAGCGTCAAGATGGAAAGCGATATCACTCGAGGACTGCTGCGCGCTTTAATGAAATGTGCTGAGCAACTGCAGGCGAAAAATGGTCTCCCGGTTCACCAGTCGCCGTTGAGCTTAGTAGTAGTCTGCAGAGCGGATAATGAGTTTTGCAAGATTCACCAGAGAAGCCAATTATTTGCATGTTCATAGTCAAATTTCACACCTGAGGCTCTGATGGTATTCTCAACAGGGCAAAACTGAGACAAGAGCATATGTGCAATGTTCATCAGAAGATCTTCTACACTGACCTTTACTAGCAGAAATCATGATGAGCTGGATAATATAGGTAGTGTACATATTCCTACTGTGCTGTTGTGGTCCAGTAGGAGGACCCAGAGGAAAGTGATATTGATGTGCAGTGTACTGTTCAAATGTCTAAGGCCTTCATTAGGTTTGTTGTTTTAGCAATGGTTTAATGACCATATATAATTATTTCACAATATCTTTATTAGAAAATACCAGAAATATGCGTTCAATATTAAACACACACAGCTTCTACGGTGGCAAATATTTAGTGTGTCCTCCCCTTACACTGGAGCAATAGCAGGAAATACGCCCTCTTAAAGTCTCTTAAAGCCTGGTATAATATACCAGAAAGTTACCTCAGAAAACTTCAGGACAGTCTACTTAATAACAAGGAAGGGAACACTAAATATTGACTTTTGCATGAAGAAGCCATTTTGTTCTGAAAAATGTTGGAGGGTTGGGGAGGGGGGGGTGTTTTGTTTGTGTACATATTTCTTGTATTTTCTATTTGCACCTTAATAAAGAGACTGAGCCTCTGAACCTCTAACCTGCATAGACTCTCATGCAGCTGTGCAGACAGGAGACCATTAGGGGCATTTGGGGTCTCCAGAGTGCATTGAGTTGCTAGAGAGAACTATGACCCTTCAGCAGACCAGGGCCAGCCCAGGGCCGCTCAAACCAATCCCCAGCCCTTGCTGTCTGAACAGAGCACTGCATCGTATGGGCACAGCTGTTGATCTCTTGAGCAGAGCCAGTGCTAAAATCGCTCCCAGAATAACAAGAGACGAGATCCAGGAAAAGGGTTATGGGGTGTCTGTCTGTTTGGCTGTTTATCTGTCTGTCTGTTTAGCCATCTGCCTCCACGTCCATCAGCGTGACGGCTGGCTCTCTCCACGCTCCACGAGTAAAAGAGAGAGCGTTGTAGCATTGCCTGAGAAGGGTGTCAACAAAATAGTCAACAATTGTCCAGTGAAGAGCTAGAGCGTAAAAACAACACGGTTTCTTAAAGTCGGATTAGCTACAACACTTCGGCATGTGTAGCGGACTGAACAAAACCTTCTAAAGAACGCTGGGGAAAAAATGGCGCTTGCGTGGTCCTCTGCTCATCGCCTCGGCCAAATCTCACACTTCATACACGCGAAGGCCAGGGAAATTTGCGCTCGACTGCAGGAGCTCTCTCCGAAAATATTGCATCCCGCAAAAATCTGCTGAGGTCCCACCTTGGTTGTTGCTGCTTTGTGCTCAATAGCTAACGCCCAATGAAGGATCTGAAATTCTGGAGCTTCTAGTGAACTTGACATGCACAAACATGGAAAACTGAACAGACTATAATAAAGGAAACAACAAAGAGCAATAATATTACATAATAACATTACATTTTTAGAGCTATAAGGAAATCATGTTACCTGTTTCTTACTGATTATCGTAAGTGCAGGTTCCTTTTCTATGCAAATGCAGTAAGTCTACAAGTTTCTTAAAGGAATTCGACTAACTCCAGTTAGTCATACGGCAGAGGGCATGACTGGGTGGGGCATGACTGGGTGGGGCATGACTGGGTGGGGCAGGGCAGGGTGGGGTGGGGCGGGTCATGTGAAGTGCAGTCCTTATGTGGTGTGTTTGTGTTCTCAAGTGAGATGAGCTCAGATTAAACCTTGTCTGGACCGTAGCCTCTGTGCTGAGACTACGTATATCAACTTTATATATCCCTGCCTCATGCCAAAGTGTTTAATCCGTAAATAATGTGTGTGTGTGTGTGTGCATGAATGCTTTGTGACATCTTGCACGGCCATGTATACACCCCAGAGAATCTCAGGTTTGGCTGTGAAGTTAGGTAGATAAGCAGACACGTGCATGGTTGACCTCATTAAGGAAAGAGCTACGGTCTGCTCGCGGTAGCGGCAAGCGTCAAAACCAACGGCGGTAAATCTCAGGCTTGTTTCGCAGTTTCCTTTCTGTTGGCTAAGGTGGGGATCTAAGCGGAGAATGCTCACTGGCTCCTGGATCAGCAAAGACCTGCTTCTACCCAAAGAACCAAAAACACCAGCTACCATCAGCTCACTGAACACAGCCCTACCCAGTCCAGCTGAGCTATAATTTAGGATTTTATCACATCCAGTCCCCCTCCTCTTCCTGCCCCTCTACATCACCCCCACCCACCCTCTCCACCTCCTCCCTTTTTTTTGCAAAGTTGCAGACAGCATGTGTTGGAGTCATTAGACGCGTCTGCCAGCGGATGATGCTACTGGGTGTGCGCGCTCACTACAGCAGTTTAGGAACCTATTTACCCTTCATTGGTACTGGCAGAAAGCAGTCGCTGTTCTTTTTCTGCCCATTTCATGAAGAGACAGAGGACCGAGTAACAAAAAGACACACAGACAGAGCTAATACCACATTACACTAAATAAAAAGTTGCAAAGAACTTCTTACATGACAGCATTCATTGGAGTTTAATAAAATAATAAACTCCAGACAATGTTGCATTTTATGGTATATTTGCATATACACCACACTCCTCTTTCACCTTGGACAAATAAATATTATTTTTCACCATGATGAGAATATGCAGGGTGCTACTCATAAGGATGTCCTGCTTTCCTGAGTTGCATCCATAATTTGATTCCAGCACATTCAACAGAGACCAGAAATCTTCATGCATTTATAGAAATGTATGCAAATGCGCTATTTACTAACATGTCGATATTTCCACTAAGCCTGACCTCGGCCACATGGAAACCAAGAGAAGATCCTAAAAAGAAAACGGAAAAAAAAAAAAAAAATCATACATATATACACATTCACACCCTCTCTGAATGTATGCAATGTGCGTCAAACAGAAACTATTCAAACATGTTACCAGCAAGATCTTTCAAATAGTGCCCTCTAATGGTGGTTAGTGAATGTACACAACAAAAACAACGCTTTGTAGCTAAGAAACGTGATTTTATCTTTACTATTTGTACTATTTGTGCTCACCGAAGATAAGCAAATGAAGTATCCTGAACGCTTCTTTCCACATTTTAGAAAGCTTTACAAATCCAGGGGCATTACAATTATGGGGAATTCGTTGAGGCGTTGAAAACTGTACTAGTGTTCATTGCCACAATTCATGAGTGGCTCGTTCAAAGCCAAGAATAAATCATTATGTTACAGCCATTGTTTTACATATGTTATACTGTATTTTGAGGAGAAAAGCACCACCATGGCTGCTGTGTCAGGAGACCCTGACGAACGGAAGAGTTGAACTCTTCATGGGAACAAGTTAGGAGAACCTGAAGAACTGGGGAGTCTCCGCGGCAACACAAACCGGCAGACGGCTTTGGCGCTTCCAAACGTAACAAACCTTCACAGTACCTACCCTTCATAGTAAAACTTTAGCTGATAAACTGTAGCTTTCCCGTGGACCATTATTTTTACTGTAAAGCATTCTCCCTCCACAAAAACTAGATTTACGGCTTCTGTTACTGAAAAGTTTGCTGAATTTGGATAACTGCCGGTAGCGTTTTCTTACTCTCTAGGACTGTATTATATGTGGCTATCCAAAGTTTATCTTGACCTCAGCTGCAGTCCATCTGATAACCTACTAAAACACTCAACCAAAAAATGCTAACGTGGATACTAAAATGTCAACGTTTATTCTTAATTCCTCCTGCTAGTTTTCATGTTATCAATAGCATTCTGAGACATTTTAAAAACTTTTCTAGGTCGTGTGGTTAATGCGGATATTTAAGAGTTCTTGCAGAATGTAGTTTTCAGCCAGCTTGCTTTGTAGTCCACAATCCCGGCAGCTTTCTGCTTAGATTTGATTTCACGTTTTCTGGCTGGATCAGATAGTTACTCTGAGGGTGAGCAGATGGGCACAACGTCTTCATGGTTTAAAAAAAAAAGTACTGGAACATAGTTTAATCCACAGCTGAACCGACCACAGCCAGTTTCGGTATTGCGCACAGTATAGAAGAGATCATTTAATAATGATCAGTGAAGTTACATAAAAGAACTTAAACTCATATTTTAGATCGAGATCAGATGAAGACCACAGATACAGTAACGATCATACAGGTTTAATATAATATAATATATAATATAATTACCTTAAACTATGATGTTTGAACTAAATCTGGAAATTGAAAAGTAGCTTTTTATATCAGTAGCCTCAATTACAGCACATTTTTGTAGCGCTCCTTCTTATAGTTAGAAACAGGAACAGCAACGTTAAAAGTTTTATATGGTGCACAACTCTGAGCTTAATACCACGCTCGTTTAGGATATCGGCAGTCTCATCACGTTTCACCAGTCCTGTACTTTGTGTTACTTCTTATGGGCAGAGCTCCACCTGGTGGAGAAAACATGCTATCTCGTACCAGAGCAAGGTTTTCCCTCAATTTTTATAATTTAAGTACGTGCTTTGTAGTTGTATAGTAATGTTGTATTTCACATCAGCAGAACACGCTTGGCTTTGTATGAGTTCTGGACTAGAAAAAAGGGATTGGAATGGGTCCAATCTAACATTCCATTTTCTGGGTTCTACTTATGCCTGATCCTATTTCAAATCCAATAAAAAATTCACTTGGGCTAAATAACGTTTACACTGGCAATCAGTATTCCAGCAATTCACGTTTTCATTCGAATCAGTTAAGAAATAAATCTGAAGCCAATTATTTGGTTATAATTTACATTTATTCTAAATGATGTTTTCAGTAAATAAGGATTCTCCTCTAAGAGCTCATTTTAAATAGCAAGATATATAGCTATAACAAAAATAAAATTATGCTACAGTATATGATGTAATTTTAAACATGGATCTATTTTTACATTTTAAGTAACAATCTACATTTAATTATTAGCAGTGAAATTCTTAAAAAGCTTTAAATCTAATCTCAGAATGCTAAATTGTCTAATCCACAAAAGGCAAATATCTCTCAATCTTTGTAAATCTTTTAGAATAGGTCATTGTGAAATAAAAACAATGCCATACTACTAATCATCATCATCATCCTCTTCATCATTCTAATCATATTTCTTGGATTGTTTCCTGCTGTAGAACTACTCATCATAAATGATGTTCTGAATATGATTAATGCCGACTATACAAAATAATCTAAACCACACAGAGTATAAAATAAATATTCATATCACATATACTCATATTGTCTAATGACACTTACTGTGCCTGTGTGGAACTAGTTGCATCACCTAAGATGGCCTGTTAAGAAATCTGGAGTGATATAATCTGAGAATATGTTATGATACCAAAAACACAATCCAGAAAGAGTATTTCTATGTGACCAACAAGATGATTATCAGTGCTTACCTAAATGTAGGTAATTAGAATGGAATAGAAAAGTTTGCCTTTAACATATACACCACCCACCTCTGCTTTAGTGTATACCTCATCAGCTCCAATAAACAGAGCATATAACTTCTCGATTTGCTGCTAAATAAGTGTGAGTCCTGTGAGACTCCCAGGCTGTACAGAAAACCGTGTCATCTAGGTGTTTTGGAACCGTATACAGCAGTCCTATGAAAAATTGAAACACTTGATTGAGGACATTTCTGATCTGAAGCCTCATGCCTTAATTTGTGTGTAAAACAAATAGTGCAAGTTGAAGTAAGTACAGGTTTTATTTATAAAACTTTTATAAAACTTTTTAAATGCCCAATCAACAAGTAGTTTTCCGAACTTTAGTTCCAAACCAAACAAGTGGGCCTAATTAGCATATACGGTAACTTCAGTACTGCTGGGAAAGCGATCCAGGTGTTTATGAAGCTGTTTGAGAGAAAGCCAAGAGCGCAAAGCTGTCATCAAGGAAACGTGTAGCTACTTTAGAGGTGGGGTGGGATCTAAAATTACATTTTTATTTGTTTAACATATTTTTGGTTGCTACATAATTCCATATGTCTTATTTAATTGTTTTTGATGTATCAGCTAATGCGGGAAATACTATTTCCGAAATAGTAAAAAAAAATAGGTGTTTCCAACTGTAGTCCTATTTGCAACTATAAGCTATGCCTGTAAATACGTTTTTAAATGCAAGATTTTGTGCGAACTATCTCTGTGTAACCAGACGGTATGGTAAAACGTGAAATATGTTTGAAACATCGGCTTCCTCAATAAATTAAGGCCTGAAGAGGCGGGGCGCGTGTCACTGCGCTTTGCTCGTGCACGGATAGGTCGTGCTCGTAGGTAATTCGAGGGTTGAACCTCGGCTTTCTCGTGATTAGGAAAGCAACATTACAAGTCTGATAACTTCCGAAGCATTTTTACAGCTAGCTAGCTAGACAACAGTTGTTGAGGGTCAAGATAAGCAACTAACTGTAGTCCACTTTATAGCGCCACGCACGCACCCACATCAGTACAGCATTAATGGTAATGCATGCACGGAAACAACCGAGGCTCACTGATGGGTAAACATAAATTTTACGTTGTTTCCTCCTTCACCTTTTTCGCTAGGCATATCTGTCGATTACAGCAGCCAAGATAAGTTACTAGTGAGAAAATCTGAGGGATTGTTTTAAATTTATACAGTGATGTATCCACTTCGCAGAAAGCTAACTAGCAACCTAGCTAGCTAGCTTCCTTCTATGCACAAAAGTTAACAAAGCTGAGTAGTGAGTGCTTCCTCGTAAACTTTTTGTCTTTCTATTCCAGGTGTAATGACCGAAGGGATTACCAGTCGCACCAGGTACGTATACGACTACTTGGAAGTAAAATTAGCCCGCTTTCTATGTGCTAACAAATAGTGTTTAAATTGCATTAGCCGGCAATTGAAGTGTTTAGCTAGCAAGCTCTCTTAGCAGGGTAGCTAGTTAGCTTGCAAAATCTGGGCCTGTGTGCACTGGCATTGCTAACGCCAGCTAACCAGTTACCTATATAGGAACTAATCTTGTCAGTTAGCTTAGTAGCTGGCTAGCGATTGAAGAACACCCCCTGGTAACACCGTTTCAGTGGCCCTTAAACATATCGCTTAAGTGTCTAGTTTGGGGCCATGTTAACCGGCAATAACTGCATACAAGCTTGCGTCTCTGCGCAGCCGCTAAGCTTAGCTAAGTTGTGAAGCAAGCTAATACCGGAGACTGCAGGCCTGCAGTAATATCTGGCTTTAACAGTAAATCCACCTGGGTAGTTATCGTGCAAATATAGCTGGTCAAGTTACAAGAGTCTGTCGTACTCGTGAAACTCTTGCAAACAGCAGTTACCAGTTATACATGCTATCCTGCAAGCAGTCGGTGTAACTGGCTTGGTGGCCTTCGTCAGATACTTCCCTAGCCTTGGTGAAACTTGATGCCCTCCCCCCTCCCCCCGTAACAAAAAACAAAACAAAAAATAAACATGTCCACTGGTACATTAGCAGCTTTCACCACAAATAATGTTTCCTCTGATGCTTTTCTCCTCAACCCACAGAGTCCAGATGTTATCTGATGCACTTGCTGCAGTGTTGTCCTGTGTTACATTTGCATGTTGCACGGGCTGTTTCCATTGGGCTTCGATGTCTCACTTTGTACTCTTGAGCCCTTCTGCACTTTTGAAAGAAAAGCTGCTGTGTGTAGTTAACAGAACTTGAAACGTGCGTGAGATCATACTTGTTTGACTCTCGGGAATGCAGCCATGACCATGTGACATCCGTTACACTGCGTGCTTCAGCTCTCTGCGGTCACTATAACGAGCGCTACACATCGTTTACCTTCCAGCCGCGTGAGGCGGCTGACTACTGGTCTGAGCACATCAGCTCCTCGGGCAAGAAGTACTACTACAACTGCAAGACGGAGGTGTCTCAGTGGGAGAAACCCAAAGAGTGGCTGGAGAAGTGAGTGGCGCATGTCTTGTGTATAGCAGAAATCCATCCCAGCCAGCCTATACTCCAGGAGTGGTGTGTCTCTCTCTCTCTCTCTCTCTCTCTCTCTCTCTCTCTCTCTCTCTAGGGAGCAGCGGCAGAAGGAGGCGTCAAAGGCCGTTGTGGTCAACAGTTTCCCCAAAGACCGAGACTACAGACAGGAGGCCATGCAGGCAGCGGCTGCCAACACCACTTCTGTTCTGAGTAAGTACCGGGAGAGACGATCTCGGCTTTTAACCACTGTCAGACACAAGAATGACCTGCGTACCCGAAAGGCTGTGCAGTGGTGGCACTCCAAAGCCACCTGGTTGTCCTGTAACAGCGGAGCGTTTCTCTCATTCCGTTTTGCATCCAGAGCCCGCCCCGGCGGACAAGCCCCCGGCACATTCCGGCTTCTCCCAGGCGTCCTCCAGTGTCACTGGGGTCCCAAACACTTCGAGCGCTTCCGCTTTGTCCACATCAGCCACGCCCTCCCCGGCCCTCCAATCGAACGCCTCTGCTCTCCTGCAAGACCCCGCCCTCCTCAGGCAGCTGCTCCCTGCGCTGCAGGCCACCCTGCAGATAAACAGTTCCAGTGTGGACATGGCCAAAATCAACGAGGGTGAGTGTTCTTGAGCGACCCCTGCAGGCATCTTTCAGCATTTCACGCATAGTAATTTGCTGTCTTGAGTGTTTGGATTTTTTTCATTTTGATTTTTTTTTTTCTCCTTTTCACTTTTGTACAGTTTGCGTTTTCTTCCTCTGGCTTTTCACTGCTGCTCATGACAGTTCAGCTGTTAAACTCTGATAGACATCTCTGGAGCTTCTTTGGATTACACAGAATTGTGGCCTGTGTCTTAAAACAGTGATTTTTGCTGCAGTTTGACAGACTTTTAAGAGGTATAAACCTGAACCCTGAGAGACTGCAGTTAATTTGCCTCCCACCATGACCGCGAGTTAGCAGCACTGCGCTAGTAGGCGCTCTGGATAGCTGTATGGTGAATTCATCATTTGTGAACCTGAGTATCACACAGCATGCAGCTTTTTCGTGTTCATATTCACAATCAAGGTCTGATTTTGCCATTGTTGGCAATTAAATGTTTCATCATTTTTTTAGTTGGAGTTGTATGGTGTGTAAGGCTTTCCTTGTCTTTAGGTTCACCTAGTTCATCATCCCAGTTGTCTGTCACCGACACTGTTTGTTTCCAAATAGTTTCCAGTTTATGAAATGTATGAAAAGTTAGGATTGGTCTTAAACCTGGATTTGGGGGTGTGGGGTTGTTGGACATGCTTTCCACGTCTCCCCTGCAAGGTCTTTCACATAAATGGTACTTGTACAGCTTAAACTGAAATGCAGCTTTGTGTTGTCTGTGTGTGGTGACTTTTGGTTTGTAATCCATCTATGACTGTGTGTGTGTGTGTGTGTGTGTGTGTGTGTGTGTGTGTGTGTGTGTGCGCGCGTGTCTCTCTCTCTCTCTCTCTCTCTCTCTCTCTCTCTCTCTCTCTCTCTCTCTCTCTCTCTCTCTCTCCTCTGTGTGCTTCCTTCTCCAAGTCCTTGCAGCTGCTGTCACTCAAGCTTCTTTGCAGTCTGTGCTTCATAAACTTCTTCCTGCCGGACCGTCCGCTTTCAACGTCACCGCGCTGCTTTCCCACACCGCTCAGCTGAACACGCAAGGTAAACGACCGGCTCGAAAGCCCCGTCCCCACGGCAACGGCAAAACCGCCGCGCGTTTCTCCTTTGTCGCGCGCGCGAAGGCCGATTTCTGCCGAGCTTCGGGGAAAAAGGCGTCCAGCCACCCTGCCGTCCGTCCTCCATCTTCTAACCGGGGGGCCGCGATCCACGTCATCGGTGTCGCCGTGACGCGCAAAACGCAGATTTTTGCGGCCGTGTTCGGCAGCGGGCCGTCGGCGCGTCTGTGGACGCGCGCGTATTGCGCTGAGGCTGCGTTCTCTCGACTAACTCTTCAACAATCCGAATTCCTACGTTCATGCGCCGCACTGACGTGTGCCATGTTCGAAAAATCCATCAAAAGCCTCCGTGACTTCTTTTGATGCGGTCTTTCTAATCCGCAGTTCAACAGCCTGGCCAGTCGCCCATGTCTACGACCCCGGACGCCTCGTCGCCGAGGTCGTACGTGTCGCCCAGGGTCGGCACGCCTCAGACCAACGCTGGTGGGCTGAAGTCCCTGCATAACACCAGTTCACTGTCCACTCAGCATAAGGTAAACGGCCAGGCCCTAATCTGGTGCCACTTACCATTCATTGTCTCGCGAAAATGTCGTACATCCAGTCTGAGATCTGACCTCCTTTTCCAACAACAACAACAACAACAACGCCGTTCTTGGCCCACAGGAGTGGGCACATTGCCGTCGCACGCTGTTGCAAACTTAGCGCCGTACTTTGGTCGAGCGTCTGAAACAAAAAGGGGTGTGTCCTTCTTTCAGGCTGGTGATGCCATGATGAAATCCAGCTCGGTTCTTCAGAACCCCTCTGGCACCGTGGAGAAATCGCAGGAACTGGACGACCCGCGGCTTCACAGGCAAAAGTAAGACACTCCGCTCCTGCACCAAATCTGTTGTATGTAGCTTATTGTTTTATAGGAATCATCTGTGCTTGCTTTTTTTTTTTTTTTTTTTCCCTTCACCAAAATAAAAACATCGCAGAAAGTGGGGTGTGTTCATTGCTGTTGTGAAGCCCAGAATGTCCTCCTCCAGGCATTTTGTCATAGTTTGGGCCCCATCTTGTGGTTGAGTGTGGTACTGCAGCAGTCATCTCATTTGTCTTCAGAATTACTGCCTTTCAGAATGTCTCCACAGAATTTTGCGCTCATGTCCCTTTCCTTATTTTCCCTCATAGCAGTCAAGGGCCTCCCTCTTCTGGGCCAAATGGATGCCTGGCAAATGACAGCACCACCGTATGCCCTCCGACGACATTCACCCCCTCACTAGCGCTACACTTCAACGAGAATCTCGTCAGACATGTGCAGAGCTGGCCTTCAGATCATGTAGAGAAGCAGGTGGGACCCGGCTATGTGTTTTTTTTTATTTGTTTGTTTGTTTTCTGTTCAGTTCTCGAAAAGGTCTCCGAAATCCTCACATCCATGGTCTGTTCCTCAGGCATCACGATTACGTGAGGAGGTACACAACCTGGGCAGCATCAACATGTCTGAGATCTGCACAGAGCTGAAGAAACTACGTTCTTTGGTGCGGGTGTGCGAAATCCAGGCAACGCTACGAGAGCAAAGGTGACTATTTCTCAGCGTTAACATATTCACCTCACCTGTGTGCTTGGCTCGTGGCAGTGTGTTCTGATTCAGACTTTCTCCTATACAGGGTGCTCTTCTTGAGACAGCAGATCAAGGAGCTAGAGAAGCTGAAGAATCAAAATTCCTTCATGGTTTGATGAGCTATAACATCAATTCTTCCCTCAGAAGGAATTTTGCAGCTGGCTGCCTTTTCTTATTCTCCTGGTCTGAATGCTGGTATGGTGTGGACCTACAGGTTGCACTGCCCCCTGCAGGACTGGAGCGCTCTCTCCCAGACCAGGAGAGGGGTTGGGAAGCCAGAAATGGCTTACCAAGGGGTCATGCTGTGTTTGCTACCTAAAGCCCTGAGATCGTAGATTCATTCAAATATCCTTGTACATACACTTCTCTCATGAAAGCAGTTACCTTTTAGGGTTTCATAAACACTGTCGACAGCAACAGATTAATGGGGCATGTGGTAGGGGTTCTGTCAAAGTGAAGTCTCACAAAAAAAAAAAAAAAAAAGTTTGTTTTGGATCTGATAACCAAATGACTGACCAGGCAGACAAACTGCCTGCGAGGACTCTGCCTGAGGGGCATAACGATGTGTTTTTGTTCGCTAGAACGTACGCGACTTTGGCTTCATTCAAAGACTAGAATCGTTTAGGATTCGCAAACAACCCGACTGTGGGGAGTACTGAGTGTGCGTCCGTAGTAGACTGCCTGTGTCTCTCTTAAATAAACGGAGCTGTCTGTTCGATTCGAACAGATCCTGGCTGTCTGACCCTGCTTTCTGACCATCCTAAAAGAGCGATCGGCCTGGCTAGTTCAACACCGCAGACCCATCAGTTTTATTCCGCTCAACACTGCCTCAACATGTCGGCCATTCTAGGCTCTTCCTCTCTGTCCCGTTCGTTGGTCAGTCAACCATCATTCCTTGCATATGGTTGCTAAAGTAATCCATGCTTCTAGAGCATCCAGCATCTACAGAAATGCCACCCATTAGGAAAGAGGGATGGTGCCCCTGAATTTTGTGCAACAGCTGTCCCACTCGGCCAGTTATTGTGGTTTCTCAGATTGTTACATTCCAGCCACAGGTGTGGGGGGTTTGTAAAGTATTTGCACTAAATGCAGTGATATTCATTTTTCATTGTTTTTTTTTTGTTGTTGTTGTTCTGCGTACAACTTAGCAGTTGCAACTATTAGATGAAGCTCATTAAAAACTCACTGTGGCCCCACCGAGTCTGACATAACAGCCCAACAAGCGCTTTAGAAAGAGTTCATCAGTTTCTGAGCAGTGTAGCTTTATATATTGTTTCGTAAAAATGTTAATTAAAAAAAAAACCTAATTTGTGATGTTTCACTGCTTAAATCCCGTCTTGTAGAGCCCTGCGATGCGAAATACACTGGGTAATTTGTTTGTTATTGTACTTTTTTTTTTTTTTTTTTTTTTTAAGCTATAAATGAGATTTGCTTTATCCAGTTGTTTCTCTGGATGTACAAGTTCTTCAGGGCCATTGGGAAGAGCAATGATCATTACCTAGCAATATAACAATTTATGTAGACACAGGTAAGATAAAGGACTTCAATAAAGATTGACTCAGAAATGTAGTATAAATGTTTTAATAATGTCTAATTTTTTAGTACGTTTATTGATTTACGGCGTACAGTCATGTTTACACCCCACCCGAAGTGAAACGAAGGCAATTGGTGCCTTTAGAATAATTTGGAGAACCGGTTATGAAGAGATGCATATCACACAACTATATATAATAGTTCTTTAAAAGGTTACCAACGTCGGGTCTCAGCGTGAACGTCTGCTGTTTTATCAATGGTTGAAGGGGTGGTACCAACCCTGAGTGTCGTGGCGTATGTAAATTAAACGAGGACTAATCCAATCACAGTTTTTGAAGGGGGAGGATAGTTAAAATGAAGGGAGGTACGCGTTATAGCTGCTCAGTGCGCGAAGCTGTTGGATCATCTACCTACAAGGACAGTACCTTGGCTTTTTGCGTGGATTTCTCTCAAAAATATCGTTGCCAAGGAACTGTTGGAATTGATATAACTGGATTTATACATGTTTACGTTGTTGATTTAAGTGTATACGAACCAAAGAATATTTCTTTTCTATGCATGGGAAGAAGTTCTAGTGTAGATGTTTTAGAAGTTTTCGCGATGTGATTCTCTCCGAAAATGTTGTCGGACGCGTTGAAGAAAGCCCTGGAATGCATTTCTGAATTTGCCCCAATCCTCGGTTACTGTCACGGACGTACTGAACGGACAAGCTGAAAGAGGGGGCAGTTAAAACCCAAATAAACATACCAAATGGAGCGGCATTCCAGCCTCGTGTCCATTTGGCTGCAACTGGAGCTTTGTGCGATCGCTATCCTTTTGACGAGAGGTGAGATGAAACCGAAATTGTCGCAGATTGCAAAGTTTAAAAAAAGATCAGTTAGCTTCTTTAAAATGACTGCGCGCCTATGGTATGGAGTTTGTGGTGGTTTACTAAAGGTGCGTCGAAATTGCACGGCGCCTTACTGTAGTTTTGAGTTAGAACTGCATGTGTGGAAAGAAATTTCTAACAGTGACACTGTATAACTTGATAAAGAAAAAAGCAGTAGTCAGTGAGAAGTCCGTGATGACTGATGCACAAACGGACTCTTAAAAATGGTGATATACAAATATTCTTGCATTAGCAGTCACCCTATAAGTGAAGTGTACGTACTTTGTTCTTCCCGTAGTAAAAGTTGCGATTCCTTATTGTTTCGCTCCAAATGTCCTTTACTACAGCAGAGAGCTTTTAATTAATGTTTTTTAATCCTTGTATTTACTCTTTAGGAGAAATTAGATGTTACTGTGACGCCCCCCACTGCGTGTCCACTGGCTATATGTGCAAGTCGGAGCTTAACGCCTGCTTCACGCGCGTCTTAGAACCCCAAAGCACCAAGTCACCGCTCTCTCATGGCTGTTACGAGCCTTCGCCGAACTCCGGAATCGCGTGCCGTTCCGAGTCAACCTACGAAGCGCTCCGGGGCCCTGCTGTTCTCGAGTGTTGTCATGAGGACATGTGCAATTACCGAGGCCTGCACGACCTCACCTACAGCAGGAGAGAAAGCCTGGGTAAAAATCTGTTTTATAAAACCTCATCATGTTTCAGGTATAATTCAGAGTATTTTGTGAAGCTCTCCAAGAGCACTTGTTGGTTTGAAAATACATATAAGCATACACTTTTGGTACATCATCATCCTTGCAAGATTGTCTCAAATGTTTTTTTTTTTTTCTTTTTTGATGTAATAAATCACTTAGGTAGCCTTATGTGTCAGGAAAGTTTGCTTTAGTATCTGTCTAGTAAAGTGTACTTAAATGTTGATGCAAAATGTACAGAAAAGTATAAAATCCATGTCCGAAACAAAAGCCCAGTACGTGTTCACCCAAACCCCTTACTGACCACTTGACGTTTCTCTCACCGTCTCTCCCTAGACCGTGGCGCCCGGCCAGGGGCCGAAAGCGGCCGTCACCTGGTGGCCCGCGTCCAGGAGCTCCCCTCAGCCAAGGAGGTGTGGTTCCGCGCCGCCGTCATCGCCGTGCCTGTCGCTGGGGGCCTGGCGCTGGCGCTGCTGGTCACCCTGGCACTGCGCATGCTCCGCGGCGAGAGCCGTCGCCTACGGCAACGGCGCCGGGAGACACTTGCGCGACTGCACCGTGGCTTCCGCGGCCAACCGCGCTCCGCCAAGGCCCGCTCTGGCAAGCTGGACCTGGAATGCATGGTCCCGCTCGGCGCCCACGAGGGCTGCTGTCTGACGTGCGACACGCTCAGACAGTCCGAGCTGACCAGCCCGGGATTCCTGTCGCTTGTCCACTGGGGGAGGTGTAGAGGGAAGCTGGAGTTCGTCTGACTGACCCCCTCCCCCCTCCCCCATGGATGTGGCTGTTTTTATTTCTGCCTTCTAAAGGACAGACTGCAGAAAAATGGGGGGGGGGAGGAAAGGCAAGAACAACACTCGACCGCGTTAGCCGTCTGGTTGCTGATGTAGAGGCACTTTACTTGAAACTAGCAGAGGATGGCGACCTGTTCTCCCACCACTGATGGAGGAGTGGGCCTTCTTCTGTCTCAGCAGATAGAGGACGACCATATCAGTGCTCCCTAAGAACTGAAGGACCCCCACCCAACAAAAAGAGAGACTTTCGTAACCAATTTGCACTTTTGTATAAAGAAACTGGTTGAATTGCTTCAGTATTTGTGTAGACGAGGACATTTCTGCGTTCTGGAAAGAGGGGCGTGGCTTCTGACGAAGTGGGCCTCAGTGTTACCTGTTCATCCTTAGTGCAAGTTGCTCGGAGATGTTCAGATATCTTCATGTAAATATTACACATCTGACAAGGAAACGAGCCTGTTGTTGTTTTGTCTAGCGCTATTCTGAAAAAGTCTTATCGATTTGATTGTGGGTGGTACAGTTGAAGGTTAACTCGGAGACATTTTGTTCCTGGGACACTAAATGGTTTTAATCGGGCCCAGAGGAAGTGAATGTTGGCATGCCAACATAAACACATGCACACACTTCAGCTGAGGCACTTGAAATGGCTAGCAGAAGCAGCAAGAGGCCCAAAAAGCTGTGTGATGTGTGAGAGTTGTTACATTTAGTCTTGTTTTACAGAAGCACTCCACTGCTGACCGACTCAGCCTGGAAACTCTCCACCCAGCTGAGGTTGATCAGCCCCAAATGGCGAGTCCTCTCTCTCTCTCTCTCTCTCTCTCTCCCTCCCCCTTCTTTTTCACTTCCCTCCTTCTCTTTTCTTTTCCCTCCATCCTCCCCTCTAACAATCTTGCGCAGTAGCAGGTGCTGTAATTACTCCTATACACAAACAACCTTCACTAATCTGTTAATGCCCAGTCCTGGAAGAAGGCGAGACCAGCTTTTGACTGGTGATTCCTGTCAGCAAACATTTTGAGCTTTAAGCCAAACATCTCATCATTCTCTCCCTCTCTCCCGTCACCGTCTTCTGCATCATCACCCAGGCCCTGGCCCCTGGGGCAACTCTGAGGGTGGATAGCTCATTACACCAGTGGTATATGTTTTGCAAGTGCCTGCTGGTCGAAGCAAGGCCTTTATTGCAGCAGAACGGAGAGCAGACATTTTCTTCTGACAGTAATAACAGGACCTTCTATTGGAGCCTTGCATATATTTTAGGCAGTAGTGGTTTTGGAGGGTTTAATGTTCACTCTGCCGAAATTGCTATTAGAGTCAGTCAGAAGAACTATGGAGAAACTCTGCCTCTCTTAGTTCTCCATGGTCTCTATTTGTAACTTTGAATGCATAGAAAAAATAATTAAGACAGCATCCAATGTACACACGAACATTTTAAATTGGACTATGTACAGTATTTAAATAGGAGGTTTATACTTTGTCTTTAATTAAAATGCTTGAAATGTTTTCATGACCTTGTATGTCATGTTTGGACATATTTATGAATCTGTCATAGCAGAAGAAGCAGTTTTATACATTGTTAAACCATTTGGCAGAAAATCTATAATGCCCTAATCTTTAATATCCTGGAAGGTCTGCTGCTCTGTATGGCAAAATGGTCCTGCCTGCTCCAACATGCCAGATAATATCAAAGTGTAAATGCGAGGCTTTAAACCTGGAACAGGTCCAGTGTCTCACTGAAGACAAAGAAAAGGTGTTAGACAAAAAGCCAAAAAAAAAAAAAAAAACATCTCTTTAGCTCAATTAAGAAAATTCTTGACAGGCTGTCTGACATCAGTACCAAAAAAACAGAGTACCTCTCTTTTCTCTCAGACACACAGACACATACTCTTTCTTTATGTCTGTTTCACCAGTTGATTTGAGAGACGGTCATGTAGATGGGTACCTGGGGTGATGGGGTGAGATAGATTTGGGGCCCCAGGAGGGTACCTTGTGCCTTCTGTATCTCCTTAAAGCTGGAATCCCAGGCTGTCTGGGGCTTGACCAGAAGACTGAGTGTGCGCTTTGAACTGGGAGCGAAGGATTGTGGGCAGAGGTGCATGTACGGGATGTATGTACATAGGCATGAATGAGACTACAGTTGGACATAATCTGATCTTTTGATTTTGAGGAAAATAATGGTAACAGGAAAGGAGTTGCCTTTTCAGTACCAATTCGCACCACAGTCACATTCTGTCGTTTTCTGAAAATTGGCACGTCAGGTAGGCTACAGAAAACTGAGCAAATCGAATTCGACCATTAAATATGGCACAAAAGCCAAAGTGCAGAAGATTTAAGATATTGGTTATTAACAGTTCAGCGATAACAGACACATGTCCTTGCATGTACAAAATGAAAAATTCTCATGCGCTGTTAAGAGATTCATAAAGAAAAGACCCACATGAAAATCTTTGAAAAGTTAAATGAATTTTATGGTAGGCTGTATTTGAACATGTCATTTTGTTATACTTGTCCTCAGAGAATACCGGTAAGAAACTCAGGGCAGCTCGAATGGCCGTCACCACACAGGGGGAAAAAAAGGGGGGAGATGAGGGCTAATGCAGTCCAGCTACAATGTGGGAGCAAGTAATTTTCTGACCCTCCACCCCCACCCCACCTTGCTGACAGACAGGAAGCACTTAGTCGCCTGCTGCTTGGTTCTCCAACTGCTGACACATGATACCCATTCAAAGGACCAGATTCAGCAAAGAGTTGCGTTCACCGTTTCCCTCAGAGCAAATGCGTGGAGCATTTTAAATATTCCACAGACATCACCAAATATCCTGCCTTTTTATTCTTATGGAATCAGCGAAACAGTTTTCTTGTTCTAAACGCGACAGTAAATCACAGCAAAACTTCACGCAAATCTAATGCTGCTGATAATTTAGTCACTATTTTGAATTAGTACAAGCATTGTTTTTCTACTAGCTAAATTCTGTTTGCTTACTTAGCATACTACTGGCGCATTAGATTCATCGAGTGTAAGCTTTTTTAAAGAGCAGACGCCCATTTATTACCTAAAGTGACAAAATTTGTCTAGGGTCATCTACACTTTTTGTCACTTTTTCAGAAAATGATCCAGGCCACTTTTGAATCCAAAACACTGCAAAATTGCCAGATACATGTGAGCATGTAGAACATCATTGGGGTTTTTTTTCAGTCGACATTCTTCATCTATCAGCTAATCAAAAGCACCTTTCCAACATTCTACCAACTTCCATAAAAAGTAAGACGTAAGTAAATGTGTACTAAAAAATCTAAACAATTTCTAATGCAGAATAATGCTGAATGGCGCGCGTTGTAAAATACTTGTCCAAAACATTGATTTTACTGTCCCTAATGAATAGGTCCAGAGCATACAGTTTATAAAATGTCCTACACAGCTCGAATGTTTATCACAAATGTATCAGCAGCACCCACAAAAACGTCAGGGTTAGATTGTAAAATTAAAGGGAAAACGTCTTGCCATATCTGGTAAGATCTCAAACCTAACCCCTATACAGTTTTAACAGTCTTCTTGCTTCGTTGTCTGTAGATAATAAACAGTCTCGAGGTCCCTGAGAAGCCCCGGATCCGAGGCCGGTTATTTTCTGCTCTCTATTTAAGCAAAGGGAGTGATTTTCATAACTGTAATTTCCAGGACTCTGATTAAAGTTTTTGAATGCGTACACGAAAATGACAGAGACTCGCGCTGAGCCACGTCGCGTGGCCGCTCCACGTAAAAACACCACGTTTCTGTTTTTGCGACGTATGAACTGCACACACTGCCGGTAAACAAGCGCGCGCGATTCAGTCGCGTTGACCGCGGAGGAGGTAAGAACGGAGTTCCGATTGTAATGGCAGCTTGACTTTGGCCAGGATGTCAGAGAAGCCTCTCATTTTGAAGAATATGTAAAAAAAAAAAAAACAGTTCCGCCTTAGCCTTAATTCTGCCTTCCTCTAATTACCACCACTGGCGGCGTCTACTGTCGTCTGAGTAACGCATCCTTGTGTTAAGAACCTACTGTTCTGCACAAAGATCAAGTACTAATCTCTAACTAACAGTAAAGCATACAGAACACAATTACACTGTATATGCAGACATTGGTTGGTGGTGTGACATTACTGTTTTCTTAGCTTAAACACAGAACACAAAAGCTTACTGTGATATGTTCAGTTGTGCTGAAAGAGCTACATTCACGTGCAGATTTGTTATCTACAAACTCTTAAAAATCTGTATTCACGCATCAAAGATTTTTCTTCTGGTGTTTTACCTAAATGTGTTCAGTGTGTTCAACCCTAGTTCAACCTACACATGCCATGTAATGTATCCTCATATCTTTTTCATTATAAAGCTCTGATAGCATCATGGATTATTGTAGCATATAGGGTTTTGTTATTTGGGTGCACGCTTCATTAGTTAACCCAGGACTTTAATGCTTTCCTCATGACAAGCGTTATTATCAATGGCGAGGGAAAAAAAAGATCCTTATTTGACTATCAGTCGTATAACGATGGTGTGGAGGTGTTAGGGTGGAGGTCCACACGCTTTGTTGCCACCTGCCAACACATGTCGTTATGGCACTGCTCGTCTGCATGCGTAGACTCCTCCTCTGAGAGGAGACAGGAGAAGATCAAAGGCGAACGTGGACAGACGTCGTGTCTCTCCACCGTCATGCCCCGTCATGCTCGTAATTACATGGAGCTGTCTACCTCAAAGCCAAGCCCTCAAACTCCCCATAATCATCCTTCTCTCTCGTTCTCTCTCTCTCTCTCTCTCTCTCTCTCTCTCTCTCTCTCTCTCTCTCTCTCTCACACACACACACAAACACACACA
>JAOYMR010000003.1:4346513-4356941 GCA_025802075.1 Tenebrosternarchus preto
CCCCCCCCCCCCCCCCCCCCCCCCCCCCCCCCCCGGTGGTGCAAAGGGGCTTCGCATGTCCATGATGTCCCCTGTGTGATAACATTACTCGTGACTGCATCCAACTCTAAAATGCTACCACCTAATGATGCAATATCCCTCAGGGTTTCTGGTGGAACATTCTGGCCAAAATCAGTCATTTTGAAATGTGCTTTGATAACATGAAGTCAGTTTGGGAGGAGTTGGCGCTTGCCAGCGTTCCCCATTTGCTCTGCATAACACAGCAGTAAGGCTGATTGGTAGTTTAGCTGTGGCAGGCCTTACCTCCCCTGGTTGGCCAGCCAGCTGTGCAAGGTCAAGCCAGTGTTCCATTTAATAGAGAAGGCTTACTCATCTAGTTGGTTTATGAGGTCATTTTATAAGGTCATTTACGGTATCTCTGTCTGCAACGTATAGTCGTATTTGGGTGGAATGATCCTTATAAAAAGGTCTTTTATGTCTGGTTAATTGCAACCCACGTTTTATTTGATACTCTAACAATGTGTACAATCAAGATGAAGAAAGATGGTAACTGGTATTGTATTAGAAAAGCCTTCAAGGCAGATGGGTTATAGCTTTAGAAACTCTAAACACTAAGGTTGAAGCAGATGAGAAGATACTAGGCAGATCTGACCAGAGCTGACACTCTGCTGTCTGTTATTTTGAATGTTTTAATAAGTCAACTTGGATAAGGATATCTTCCAGTTATCTAAATGTAAACAGGTTACCCCAGCAACAACAACAAAACACCCATAACCTAACATGATTCCAAACGTACATCACAATTCCAATTCTAAGCGAGTTCTGCCTATATAATTACACATAAATAGCTTACACTCAGTCATAAACGCTTTAACCATCGATGTTAAAAGCTCAGATCCATGATGTTGATCTTGCTATATGACCTCCCCCCCCCCTCAGCCACACTGGAGTTGTAAGTGAACTAAATACCCCTGAGAGGATCTCCATCCAGTCCCCATGAACACCGCTGACTGAAGGAACGTACAATTTTCTGGCTTTTCTACTCTTCCCACTCTCATTTCTTCTCTCCTCTCCACCCTCCACATCCCTCGCTCTTTTTTGTCATGGGCATGGGGGCATGAGAGCAGTCTCCCAAATGGGTATAATGAGACAGAAAAAGGGCTCTGCCCTGCCAGCCTAATCAACTCACACAACAATCGGTAGATTGTTCCGGAAGGCTGGTGACACAAAACTTTGCTCGTGCAACATTTGAGCTTTAATTAGCAAGGACTTACTGTCATGCGTGTCAGATGTGGTTATGGCATGAAGTGAGTCGGAACGGTACATAAGCAGAGGTGTGTGTGTGTGTGTGTGTGTGCAAGCATGCACATGTACACACACACAAACCCTTTTAGAGAAACGTACCTTGCATTGCACATAATTGCCATTTCTAGAAGCACACGCTGGTATGACAGGTTATGGTGTTAGTGTATGTAAACAGGCTGTTCATGGCCTTCACTGGCTCCAGAATGGCGTACTAAGCTCTTAAAATCTGCTCCGCATTCCCTCAGAGGCCTCGTGTTGATTGAGTTACTCCTCCAAACCCTGTTATTTGTGAATGAATTGCAGTCATATTAATGACATGCACAGTTACAGCACTAAAGCCGGTCAAAGGCTTTAGTAAAGATTTTCCGAGCCCACCCTCTCCTGAACAACACTTCAGCTGAAAGTATTTATCTCCGCTGGGGTCTCTGTTCATTTGCTTCTGAAGTTTTTACAGTCATCTGTATAGCCAGCAAACCTCCAGTCTTCAGTGCTCAGAAGGAACATAGGCACTCTGAATATGGCTGTAAGGTCACTTCCACTTGCTCTTAAGCTCCTTATGACATATAACAGAGTTTCCCAGAGTTTAAAATAACCCACAAAAACTGCTCATTACCATCCCATAGCTGCTTTTGATATGTTATACACAGTTTTTATAAACTTTAATTGATATTTACTAATGTGATAGACGGTTATTCTTTATTTTTTTTCTGCTCTGCTTTTGATCAGTTGTCTTCAGTCCAGCATGCCACTGTTAGCTGAAAAAGTGACTGACCCAGGGTCATTCAAGTCACCATATCTCCAGTGCGCCCTCTAGTGGACACGATGAGTTTATAAACAATCGTCACTTACAATAGAACAAGAAGCTAAATGTGAAAGATAATAACAAATACTCATAAAAACCATGGCTATCATTAGTAGGAAAACTGATTGTTTAAATGTTATTCTTAAGTGTCATTATCTGACCTACCAGGCCTTGAATTCGTTACAAAGAGCCAGAGACTTGCTCCAGACAGAGGGGCGAGCAATTCCTAGGCTCCTGCTGGTCTCCATTCTCCCACAGCTCTGCAGAGATAAGAGATCGCAGAGTCGTTGCTCAGACTCTATCAGTGTAAGAATCCAGTCAGCAGACATCTCTACCCACATTCTTTCATGGTGTACTGTAGCCAGTCGTATGATGGATTTTTAGCAGCTTTACACATTTGTCCAAATGTGGCTGACCTAGGTCTCTGTTTAGTGAATGCTCTAGGAGCAGTTTATGTGGTGTTTATATCTGAATGGTGCAATGAATTTAACAGCGATACGTCCCTCCTTACTGCAGTATGCTTCTCACACATCTCTCTAGTCTTTTGGCAGCTTCTGGAAAAGTAACACTGTGTAAATCAGAGAGAGAGAGGGAAAGAGGTAGGAAAAGTAGAGCGAATCGGGTGAGTGGAGGCGGGGTCAAAAAGACATGAATAGCCAGGGTCAGTTTGATGACCACAGAGAGTGGCAGCCCCAGGGAGAGAGGGTGTTATCTGACCCAAAGACCTCAAGGTGCCACTTCCCTGCCTGATTAAATGGTTGTGTGTAGGAATGTCTGTTGTGTGATGGTAGCAGAGAGATCACAGGCTCAAACATTCTTACCACACATCCCCAGAGGTTCACGTGGGCCAGGCTGGTGCTCGGATGCTTCCGGAAGCACCTCGCTGGCTTTCAGACAGCACCACACACACACACACACACACACACGCACACACACACACACACCATCTGAAAACAAACAAAGTTTTAGAGAAAATGTCTTCACATAGACTGTTCTGTAAATTTCCCAGCTTCATTTCTTTTTAAGTGCATATAAAAATATTTAAAGCATGTAATCCCTTATATTTTTAAGCAATAATGAATCACTTAATATATGTATGTCAGGTACTCAGACGAGACAGAGTAGGTGTTATATCATAAAAACATGATATATTGGCACTATTGCATATCTACATCAGATTTACTGTGTGACCACAAGCAACACAAATATAATGCTTGTGTTTAAAGCCTGTTTGACTTCATATAGACCATTATAAACACATGTCTAGTCAACTCTGGGTAATTGATATGCCCTGAAAGCCAGTAAGAAGTCAGAGAAGACCCTGGGAAGGTGTGTACTCCAGAGATTTTAGAGCTGAATTAGGCACAAACCACTGGAAACCCAGCTTCCTGACAATTCAATGTAATTACAGACTTGCTTCGGAAAATGCTCAATATGTGGCCACGAATCAAAGCTCTGTGCTGCTTAAATGGGGAGCAGTTTAGCTCCAGGCCTCGAGGCTGATTTCAGCAGAGGAAAATGAAGCTTTTCTTTCTGTGGTTTAGCTAATGAAACACTTTTGTAGAACAAACTCTGTGTAGGTGCATTCGGGTTGGAGCGAGATTTCTCCGAGGGCGTTAGCGAATCGTTAGCCCTGGCGCGGCGCAAGTAAACAATTATGAGCAGGCCTGACTAGCGCTTGTTCATAAACCTCAATGTCTTCAGGACAAATAGCTCCCACTTCTTGTATAAACAAACCAAACTCAAAGTTTACCCTGAAGGTTGGGACTCAGGCCGAGGATGTTGGCATTGCTTTTTGTTGGCAAGAGGAAAACAAGAAGGAAAAAAAAAAAAACGAACAGCAAGCTTGGATGGTATGATGGGAAAAAGAGGATCATCTACAGAAACAACGCCGGTTCGTTCACGGCTAACGCTAGCGGCTGCCGCAGGTCCTTCACCCGTTTTTCCACCACTGACACACTCACTGTTTCTCAGCTGCCACCCTGATGAGTGGTTAAAGAGTGTGACAGAACCGCACACGCACACACACACTTGTATTAATATGTTTGTATTTGTTTATTACTGTTAAATCGTTGTGCTCATAACTATCCCTAACCTTCAGTTTAGTAACCAACAGGACATCTTCTTGTTCTTATATTTTCAAATAAATAATTTCTTAACTGTGCACAAACATCACGTGGGGAAGTGCCTGGGTGTCAGTGTTGTCCTCGTACAAGCTCAGCGAACCGGTCTGAACGGCTCTGCATTAAAACCTGTCTGAGGAACATCTGATAGCACCATGTTGAGAAGCCACAAGGCCTGGGGGGGGAGGAACCTCGCCGGACGCGTTTGTTTGGAAGGGCTCGTCTTTTCCCTCCGGCTTGTGAGGCGGACACGCAGGCATCGTCTGCAAACAAAGGGCAGTTCCGTGCGCCTTCCTGGACGGCCTGGTGCCACGCAGTCTCTCAGCGCTCTGACTGGTTTACCACAAGTGTGGTGGCAGGCGAGCAGTCAGGGGCGCAGTCGCCAACCTGACACAAGGATCCTCTATGCGGTTACTCCCAGCAGTGGGGGAGGGGTCACTTTCTGGCTAAGGATATAGAAAACAGAGGTTTTTGTGTGAGCTACAGTATAGTGCAGAGTCAGTTTTTTGACCTGGAATGGCTTTAGAAAAGGCATTTTTATTCCTAACTTGGAAGGTAAAACCACAGGACAAGGGGCATCAAATATAGAACTGTTTAGGAATAGCTGACCACACTAAACTTCTTTTGTATGGTCCTAGTCTCTAGTCCATGTTCCTGCAATTCATATCGATCAATGAATCAATCAATCGATTAATCGGTTCATATCTAGTCCTCCAGAATGGTTTGCCCTTTGTCTCAGCTGAGCATCTGTTACCGGCAGGGAGTTCTCACACTCGTGCCGCTCAGCTGGCCTGCGTGTACGGGCGTGCCCGACGCAGGGTGAAAAGCACGGCCTCCTCGCCACGCTTATCGCTATGCGTCATCAGAGCCCTCCTGTCCCTCCCTGCTCTGCCCGCTCCCTCCTGGTGGTCTGAGGGAGGGCGCAGTGAACAAAGGCCCACTTGTGAACCTACGGGCGACTTTCATCAGCTTCGGCACGAGCGACAGGCTCTTCGGGTGACCTGCCAGGGCGGAGCTCAGAAACCATTTCAAGGCCAAAAGAACTGCTTTATTTAAATGAATGTGAACTTATTTACCAATTTTTTCCAACATGATATCACTATTTCAAATTCATATATATTTGCAGGACTTGTCTCATTGTGTAAGTAGTGCCCCTTCATAAGTAATAAATTAATAATAGCTATTAGCTAATTACATAAAAGCATCCTGTAGGCCACAGATAAAGCATAGGTGTTGAGCTCTGTGACTACACCACTGGACGACTGAAATACCAGGCTCTTTTGGCATTGTATCAAAGCTATTTCCAGTTGCTGTTTACTGCAAGTGCAAATGACGGTCTCTCAGGTTTGGGCAAGTTTGGGCCTGTTTCTGCTGTAGGTGACACCTCGTCCCCCTCACAGTGAAGCGTTGCTCAGCGCACAGGGTTTCTCCAGAACGTTATTCCTTTATCTGTTCTGTCAGATATTTAATTCCTTTGCTGGCTTGCGTCCGTGTATCCCCTAAAAGGACAAGGTGGGATTTTCTTTTCTGAAACACTTCTGAGATCCCTCACATTCTTTTTAAATATGTAATCCCTTTATTTTTTAAAACGTTTCTTTGCTATGACGATGAGTTAAGGATAGAAAAAAAGTTCAGATGTTTTTGCGCCATGACAATGACTTAAGGATAGCGATTAAATCATTCAGTATTGCGTTGAAGGCCTGGTCAATGCAGTTCGATTTATTTTTCCAAAGGTTTATAAAACTACGCTGTTTCCAAGCATGGCAAAATCCGAAATTTCACAATTTCAGTCTTGCCTTTGCGTCGCTATATTGGAATGGCATGGTGTGCGTTATGGTGTCGGTTTATTTCCGTCCGAATCTTTCTACTTCATTGCTCCTCCACTGTTTTATTTTTTTTCTTTTCCGTTCCAACGGTCTAAAGGTCCTGAGAAAAGCGTGTACCCCTTTTACCCTCACCTTACTTAGGAGGATACAACTGTTACATTTATTTTCTTTCTTCTCTCTGTTGTTTTCATTGGTCTGGCGAGTCCGCACCGTGAAAAACCTTTGGCCAACGCGTTGCTTCGTGAGAGCGAGCTGAACAGGCAGCTCTCCGTCCCACACACATATCCGCGGGAATGTGCGTGGCGCTATTTTGCCGTGCCTTTTTCCGCTCCCTCCGATTTAAATGTTGGAGAGGCGATGACTGATCCAAGCTAATAAAAGCCTTCTCGCTGCGCTAACTGCAACATTATTGTTCTTGCGTTATAATTCGGTAATTGTGTTGGCACGCAGACCGCTTTTCCACCAGACCAGGAAGGTCCTGGCAGCGCTGCGCTCGAATGCAACAACACGTAATGTATTAGCTGAAGCACAAATTCGCGTCATCTTGATAAATGGCGTGGTTTTGACAGATTACCCGATGAAGGTCACAGTCACAAGAAATAACATCGCACCTATGTTGTTCCATTTCCTTTTTAAGCTAAGATTTACTGAACATTAGGTTATAGTTTAAATTTAGGTCTGGAGTAGATGTACACATTATTGGATGAAGGCAGACACGAATTTAATTCATTTTAATTTAGCACACGGATTAAATGTATAAATTGCATCTTCATGTTGTATTCTTCATTGAATACATATCCAAAACCTCAACAGCCATCACCAGCACTTTCTCTTTCATTTGCTTTTGCGACAGAATCCCTTTTAATTGTCGCCCATAGTTGGACGTTTAACTTGTGTTCTAACCAACTCTTTTCGCAGTTTTGCATCATTTATCAGCGTCATTTATCACACGTTTCCCCGTTCTGGTCTCAGTTGCTAATTTAAACATTACCTTAGATCTGTCTTTTGATCTTTTCTGTTACTTAATCATTAATCAAAACCCTGATCCTTAATTTTTGAAACCTGACCATCTATGTGAACTTACAAGTGCCTTGTCAGCTGAGCATGATCTAATACTGTAATAGCACAAGTTTTAAAAAGCATCTAATCTCTTTTACTCCTCCAATCACTCCCACCCACTTCCCTTTGTTAACCATAGAAACGGCAATTTCATGTTGTCAACTGTCATCAAAATTGGGTGGAAGCGGATGTACTGATGCTTAGGTCATGTTGGTATCTCTCATTACACTGGGAGGTTCCCCAGAACTTGTCCTGTGTTGTGCCATTCTGAAGAGGTGGGAGTTGAAACCAAAAGAGGCAACGCGTGTTCTTTGTTTTTGGAAACAACATGACCCTGGTCAACATGACCCTGGTCTCTCTGATCCTGTGTTTCATTCCCAGTTTGTTGCTTTCTGACGGAGACAGACTCCATCGGAAGTCGTGTTATGCTTTCCCCAAAAGGTTAAGGACAAGGGTCTCCACCCATTCACTTGGTACTAAACATGATTCTGGGAAAAGCATTACATAACTCAGAAACTCTAGCACATAAAATTCTGTGTCGTATTTTACAGCATCCCAGAGGGTTTAGGCTCTCTTTGTAATACTGTAAATCTCTGGTACGTGTTATCATTCTTCACGTAGCATCACTCTATGTTTACCCGGTGTCTTTTGGTGAAGACAGAACTACAGCTTTTGTTCCCCATAACCTGAGTGACACCTTATGTTTTCTTTCAGAGCAAGTCATTTCCTGGTCGGCCGTAGATATAGATCAACGTGGGGCTGTTACACGATCCACATGGCCCTCTGACTTCCTTCTGCAAACAGCACCATGGCTGAGGAGGTCAGAGCTGAACCCAAAGCAGCTTCAGGCAGGAATGCCACCTTTCCTGGACTAGACCGGGCACACAGGGAATCTCAGTCAGGAATGCCACCTTTCCTGGACTAGACCGGGCACACAGGGAATCTGGCTAGGGTTTCAGTGCATTCTTATCTCTAGTTATAGGAACATTTTGTTAGGATTTTTTTTTTTTTTTGGGATTTGTAAAAAAAATCATGTGTACATTATTACTATAAAATGACCTTATGAAATCAACTCTATATTCTAGGTTCAGGTATTTTGCTATTTCTTTTAAGGTCAATATTGTGAATAAAACCAAGCCAACAGCAAAGAAAAAAATTATGGATTTTTTTTCCCCCATCAGATAATCATAAACCCTGTATATGCACAAAAGTATGAACTAGCCCTGTGTTTGACCACGCTGTTAGAGTAGTGCATGAACATAAAGTTTAAAAAGATATTTTAGCGTTATTTATTTATTTAAGTATTTACTTTTTTGTGTGACATGTTTCACTGAAGTCTTCATTATCCTCCTGTGTTCACGCAGCAGAGTTAAACTGATCCCCAAAAGCTGGCAACACAGAAGAGTTTGGTAACGTTACATTACACCATGACCATTCTGACGTAAATATGGTTTCCGATCCCTGAAGGCTAGCGAAGATAATCACAGACTGCAAGCAGTATTTTTTTATTTTTTTGAAGGGGGGGGGGGGCATATTTTTATATGGTTCAACAAAAAATAGATACTGATGTACATTCTGGTCTTCCCAGAAGGCTCGTATAGGTCACCCAAACTGTAAGTGTGTGCATCTCTTGAAAAGATTAAATTTGTGCTGGGCTTTGTGCTGCAGACTGAACCCAGGTTCAGCACCCGCCTCAAACCTAACATGACACCCGGGTAAGCACCATTAAACTCAGCCACAGGAAAATCTGCATTATAACTGTTTATCTTTAAACTTGACTCCATCTGGCGATGTGCCAGCCCTTTTTTTTACTCGTCTAAAAGCCTTTTTAATGCTTTGAATATTTGGTACCCGCCCATGTAAACGCATAACTCAATGGATTCGACCAAAATTATACGACAAAGAACAGATTTCTAAAACTGTCACACTGAGCAGGCTGCAAACAACCCTTCAGTGTTTTTTAACAGTAGTAGATAGGAGTCTGTAAGCCAGGGTTTCCTGTACAACATGCGTGTGTGTATTATAGGACACGGCGTGGTGCGGTACTTGTAGGTGCGGTTCTTTATCTCCTCATATTTCCTCTCGTGTCACCAGCTCCGCCCCAAAACATCTCCTTCTCGAGGTGGGGGGGGGGGGCGGTGAAGTCCAGCACGAGGCTTTCATCGCTGCCTCGTTTCTTCGACTCCCCCAGATCTCGGGGGGAAAGTCCTCTCCTGCTCCTGGAGAGCAAGCGCGCGATTGGCTTCGTCGTGACTCAAGAGCCTCTTCCGACTGAGCCTCGCCCGTGTCGCCGCGTCATCCCTGGCGCCTCCATCTGTTTCTGCTTAGCTCTCCTCCGCGCGTCTCCAGGTCTGACCTCTGTCTAAGCGACGCTCCTATGCAGTTTTGGAGTGATGAATTCGGGGGGAGGGGCAACTTAATGGGACGTTCTAAAAAGCGATAACCGGGTTTAATGACATAAATAGTTATTGGAATGTTTAGGGAAGGCTGTATGTTCAAAACTTAGAAAGTGATGTATTGTGTTGTGTCATACCTCCTAGGTTTTATACCATATATAAGGTTATGTCTCCAGTTGAGGCTCCAACTGAATTCTCAGTTAGCTCCATGCTATACCCAACATACAATACATAATACACATTCATATGCATGGGATATAATGCGGTTGAAAAGCTTGACATGCCAGTATCAACAGAACTCATGTTTTTACCTTGTTAACAGTGCATACCAGTCACAGGCAAATCTGTGTTTTGAAATCTGGCCGTTACAGTATAAACACCTTTGTCCCTCATACCGCAATAAAAAAGCTGATTAAATATATCAGATACAAGATACAAAAATGGTGGTTGGGTTTACAATCCCAAATCAAACCTGGAAATCAGTATCTCTTCTTTTCCACGCATAACAATAAACCCCATATGCACTCATGCAGCATTTTTTCCTCCCTCTTCGTGTATTGAAATGGCTCTTCAAAGCACCCCGTGCTTCGCACCAGCACGTGGGTACTCACTCGAGCCTTCAGAAGGGCCATAGACATCGGCACGATAATCTGGGCTCACGTCTGCATCCGCCATCCTCAGCATTTCAATGCTTCAGGTTGAAGGCGGAGCCGGGCTTCCCTGGGGCCCCAGGCGGGGGGGGTGTCCCGACAAACACAGTCCTCGAGGCCTACTATGTTTGACCGTACGTGACCGTGTTAAAGCGAAGTTAAAAAAAGATCCACCAAAGATTTTCTACTCCAATATACACTATATTGCCAAAAGTATTCGCTCACCCATCCAAATGACTGTGCACCAGTGCACAAAGCAAGGTCCAT
>JAOYMR010000003.1:4361032-4378913 GCA_025802075.1 Tenebrosternarchus preto
TTTTTTTCATTCCTCTTTTTTTTTTTTTGTGTTTTTGTTTTTTTTTTTGTTAGTTTTTGTCTCCCGCTCCCCGTGCTGGTGTCGGGCGCCCCCCCCCCCCCCGCCCGGGGAAGATTGAGTGAAGTGAACATATTTAGCTCACAGTAATAAGGTCCTGTGTCACAGCAGGACCAGATGAGAGAGTGTTCAGGGTTGGAATAACTTCATACAGCAGCAAATGGCTCCAGCTCAGGGCCTGCAGTACCCCTACGACACGTTGATTCACACACACACACAAAGAGATATATTTAAACCTATATTTATATCTGTGATAAACAGAGATTTACAGCTCTATTTGGCATGTACATTTAGAGACATAACCTAAAGTTCGTTTCCACGTTCCACAACTGGGAATGTGCTGCCATCTAATGGTAAATAGATGAATTCACATTATAGGGGGAAAAGACATGTGTTTTCCAAAATTACAGAATGAACGAAGACAGAGCTGTCATTAATGTCATATTTATGCAACTGTATTTCTAGACATTAGCTAACTTAATTTTGATCAGATGAGGCTTTGATCAGTAGTTTCATCAGTTTTGATCAGTTATTTATTTCAAACGGCAAAGAAAGTTTTATACCGATCCCAACTCAGGGACACTGAGAAAGTCAGCATTACTGTTGTGCATGTGCATGCATTGGTATCACATCTCTGACTGGTTCTTTGCCACCTGCAAAGTGTCTGTCATCACCACTCAGTCTGCTGAGAGCTCATGTTCCAGACAACAGTGCTATACTGACATTTCCCTCCAACCAGAGCTGCAACAAAAAAATTTTTTGTACTCCCCTAAGATTCATACAAACATGTCCCAGGACAAAGCTTATGATCTTGCTTATGAAGACCAAAAAAATAGATGACATTCATGAAAATGAGTAGGTTCCTGCGTTCAGAAAGATAAAACCTGGATGCAACGTTACTTTAATGTGTATAAAATCTAACAATCGGGAAGAGAAAGTCAGAAATTATGTCACACACACAAAGAAACCCCTAGTAACACAGGATCTTCGCAATTTCTTCTTCAGCTTCAAGATCACCAAAATGAGGGACCCCACCCCACACCACCTCTGAGTCCTTGAGCCTCTTCCACAGATGTCATAATCATGACCCTCAGGATGCAAATGTGATTTCAGTCATTCAGTAGCAAGATTTTAGACCGCATTGAATATCTTAAACACTTAAGATCAACAGTACTGACCACTGTGTGATCACCCTTACTGGATAAATGTACCTTAGAGCACCAGAGCCATTTCAAACCATATCCATCCTTTTTCTAAAGTTATTTATAACCCATTTGTTTAAACAACGGGGGTCTCATGATAGCTCCATCCTTTTTATGTTATGTTATCCAAGCCAGCTTCATACACATTAGACCAATATTTCACCATGGTGCTTCCTATTGGCCATCCAGACAACAGAGGCACATAAAGTGTTTCAGAATATCATTATCCTGTGTTTTATCCCAAAAGTCGCATGAGTTCTTTGAAGAGTAAATAGACCACTGAATGTGTTGTGAAATCAAACGTTTAAAGAGACTCATTACTTTGCCAGTTGGAAAAATATGTGATGCTTCTTGATGTTCTTGTACACCCACATAGAGTTTAAAAGGATGTTTTTATCCAATTTTTTTTATTATTTCTGTCAACACATAGCCAATGTTAGATTTTTGTGTAGGTATTTTAAACTCAGTGTTAGTAAAACTCATGCTTAGTTATTTTGAACATTTAATTTGAAAATTACATGTATGTTTTTAAAATTAACCTTTAAAATTAACCCTAACATTCACAAATGTATGTTTTCACACCAGAAATTTGATCTTCGTTTCAAAAGTCTTGTGTCAAACAACATAATTTACCCATTTTTTCTTCTCTTTCAGACCCCATAAATGACGACCAATCAGAAACAACTAACTAAGACCTGAATTAAGATATTTGGATTGAATCTTTAAAAAGAAAAAAGAATGGGAGAACAAAACCAGTTCAGTTAAGTTTTGCTTCTTTTCATATACTGTACTTAGAAAATTACATGAACTTTGCATTATGAAGTTATGAAGACAAGACAAACAAAACAAAACAACCAACCAACCAACCAAAAAAAATAAATAAATAACCCCAGCAAACGCTAAGCATTTATAGTGTTTAGTGCCAATACTTTTTGTCCAATGCCTGTTTGACTTGGTTCTTCCTGTTCTTGGATCTGTGTCGCCCAGGGATGCATTTCAAACTGTGCCCAGAAACCTCAGACCACCAGGGGTCTCAGGAAGACTCAAACGTCCACGGCCACGACAGCTCAAAGACTGCTGTAAAAACGAAATCCCTGGATTAGGTACAAATAACCAAATCAAGAAAGTGAGAAAGAACTCCCTAGAAAAGGTAGATCATATCTGGTTTATTTTGTCGTATTCGTTCTGCTTTGGTATTAAACACTAACACATGGTCGGGGCAGGGCATCATGGGAGTGATTTATTTATTTCTCTCCGATTTCTCTCTGATTTCTCCCAGCATCACTCATCACAGTTTGGGTTTTTGTATGTCAAACAAACAAACAAAAACATACTCAGCGAGCAAGACTTTACAGGGCATGTACAATTACTATTTGTTTTTATAAAATGTGTTAATGTAACTGGTAATTATTACATAACCTCTTTTAAACTTTTGAGGAGTTACAAATAACTAGTCATTGCAAAGATGTTGAAAGAATATGTACTAAAACAAAAATTAAAATCTGGATAAAACAACGTAATTGTGAGTCGTTTTTAGAATAAAACACCAATGTTGTAGCGGGGGTTTAACACAAGGGGTCACTCTTTTCTTAGACCACATAAACGACGACCAGTTTCTGGATTCACATTCGAGAAAGATGTGACGCATATGTGCCATGCACTTCACGGTAAATATTCAACAACAGACCTTAGGACAAAGATTAGTGGTTAGTCTTGAATAGATTTATAGTCTCCACTGAAAAAGTTTGTTAGTGAAGGGGTAAGAGTTTCTGCAAGTGGCCAGTGAGTTTTGAATACTGCAGCAGCAGAAGGTTTTGAATACTAACAAGGCATGGTGTCAAACACACCACAGGCACCATAATATTTATTAGAAACCAGTGCAGAGGAGGTGTCGTGCTGTTTAATCCCTCTCTGGAAACCCATCTCACTGTTTGATGGGTAAAGTTATTAGTGTATAGAAGACCTGGGGACATATTTTAGTACCTGTCCTTTATACATTCACATGCATAATAAGTCATTATTGGTCCTCTAATGTGTTCTGCTTCTTATTGTCTCGGTGTTGTTATATGACCATAAATTCAACGTTTTTAATAAGATTTATTTTGCGGGAGTGAGCGAGCGAGAACCTTTAATTAGTCTATATTAAGCTTCTTAATCGAAAAACGTGTATGTAAGATACAATATTTAAAATGCAGAACTGTGCAACTAGTCAACCCAGTAATTAAAATGGTGTTGAAATGAAAATAAAAATGTTAAAATAGTTATTTTAGGACAAACATAAAATCCGATGGTTTCATTTTTTTTTTTATGTTCATCTGACACGTCTCACAAACGTCACTCCCCACGATCAGTCGCAGTGAGCTAGAATAAATGCTGCCTCCTCACATTAAACAATGCCCCCTGAGCTACAGACACATACTGAGAATACAAGAATGCCAAGGGAAGAATCTTCTCTGATAAAACACTAGATGGTGTTTTCACTGCCTGAGCATGTGAAGCGAGTGTTTCATGAATGAAACTGTCTGCTTTAGGCGGAGTCGTGTAAGAACGTCAACTGGAATTTACAGATCCATCTTACTCTGACAAAAACGATCCCAGGAGTATTTTGGAAAATAAAACTGCCACGACGTGTATGAATGTTATTAACTGACACCTGAGAAACAAAAAGGCCTTTCAATACTTGAAAGCACATGTTTGGCCATTACGGCCTCTGCTGTAGCGTAAGCGGCGATTCAGGGCGGCTATGTAGCAACGACTGTGGAAAACTGGAAATAAATCGGAAGTGCCGTGCGACAGCATCAGTTTGAAATGTCCTGTGTCCTTCTTTGTTCGAATTTGCGCCATCGGCAGTGCTAGCTTGGCCCGATCCTGAACCGCACATCCATCTGTGGAGTCCGATAACGGTTGTTACCAATCAGGAACATGGCTGTAATGGAGTCTAATACATCTCCAGACCCATGCAAGCTCCACCACTGACATGCTATCGTTTACTGAAATTAAATGCAGCTTCCAGTTAAGGAGCGGGGAGGTTGGCACTGGGCCTGACGGTGCAGGAGAGAAAAAAAAAAGAAACCCTGACGAAGGCTTGAATAATCCCAAAGCCATCACTTTTGTAGTTGAATAATTATCTTAAAAACACATTTTTCATGTGGTCTGAGCGTGACTGTAGTTCAGTTTCAGTATACTAGCTAAGCTTGACTGATGCCTTGTCATCTTGACACTTTTGACTAAAGCCTAGCTTCTTTATAGTGTAACCCTAGTCCATTGTTCTTGACAGCGAATCAGAAATGCTGGCACAGTATAGCTCACGTTGTCAGTGCAAACAGATGGTAACTGATCCTGCCCGTTTCTGAGCAGAAATCCTGGATCAGGCAGCATTGAGACTGAACTCTGGTTTTATGATTCTTGGATGTTGATGGTTATAGGCAGCTTTAATAGAATGGCAAGATTTCATGGTGTAAAAAAAAACAAACAAAAAGCTGGGAGCAGGTTCTTACAGAGTGTGCTTTAAAGGTGTATTGTTTTTATGGGTAAAACTAGAATGACATGCTAAAAGAAAACAGCACACATTCTTCTATAGTAGTGCACATGTGTAAGATACTCCAAAATATCATTGGTTACAACATAGATTTCTGTTTGTATGCATGACAAGAGGTTATTTTAACTTTAGTTGAATCTCTATGTGATTGTTCCCATGAGACATATCAAATGTTCAAGCTGACAGTTTAATTATAGTTTAATTATAAAATATATATATAAAAAGACTATTTAATGATGCACTGTTTCAAAACTGACAGAGCATTTAAGGTTTCTTTAGAAAGTAATAGAAATATAATCTCCAAGATCAATCGCAGCAGAAATATGACAAGACCTTAATAATTCCTAAAGTGGGAGATCTCAGTTTTAGATTCACACGAGACAAAAGATCACCTTGGCAACCCATGATTTTAGCAAAGATTAAAGATGCCAAATAGAACCTTACCAAAACATGAATTAAGTAATATTAATTACAAAACAAAATATTCAAAATCTCATCAGCAGTAGCAACCATGATTATGCAATGGCTTACAGCATTTCACCAAGGGCGTTTAAAAGAGTAATTGCAAAACTCCGTAGCCAGTAAACTTTCCACAGTGTGCAATTCAGCATTACAATAAGCAATGTGCTGTTTTTTGTAAACTGTTAATGTCTGTCCCAGCTACAAAAAAAATGTAAGACTCGGGAGATCTTGCCATTGTTGATGTTTGTTTATGTGAGATCTTTGGAGATGTGGAGGGAACATCTCTTCAACATTCTCTTGAATGTTGATCATTTTGTCTCAGGTTTGTCTAAATCGATTTGAGGGTCTAGGCATCCTGCCTGCTTGCAACATCTGAATGAAGCCAAACTTTGGTTTGCAAGTGGATTTTGTTAATTTTGGCGCTGCTTTATTAACTACAGTTCAACCCCATCTGCTGGTCAAACAAACAAACAAATAAACCCAGAAAACCCTTTACAGAACTGAGGAGAAAATGTCCTAAAGATTCACCAAAGTGTAAAAAGCCCTTAATAAACTGAGACTCGTCAGAGTTTAAAGAGAAACGAACTTAAATGAACAAAAAGGAGAGGCTCCTTATATATAAAGATAAATCTCAAATAAATGTGTGTGCTGTGCTAGAGCAATACTGACAAATTTTAACCTTCCTTTAGAAGCATTGACCAGCATTCACACACATTGGCTAATTCAAGCACTTCATCACTGTTGAGCAGAGGACATTTTAGACCAGCACTGCTATCATGATAAAACATAACCAAGGCAGTAAGGCTTTTGCTCCAGGATTCTTTAGTTGTTTAGTTACGAAGCTAAAGGCCTGCTGATTTGCAGCATTTTATTTACACGTTGACGAAAATATCATTGTGGAGTACCTAGGCAATCATATTGGTTTGGTGTTTCTCCTGATGTGTGTGTGTGTGTGTGTGTGCCTGTGCTCACAGTTAAATGTTCTCATAAGTGGTTTGCTGCTTATTTCACACTATTCCTGACCTAAGCACTGAATAAGTGTGTGTTAGTTCTTTTACTGAATATTTATTACTGTAGATCATTTTAATGTCTAAAATATTTATTTCTGCTTGTTTGTTGGCCAGCAATGTTGATGTTTTTCAATGTGCACAGCAACCTACTCTGAGGGAGAGGAAGCCGAGGCTGGATTGCCCTGAATGGAGGTTGTCTAGTAGTTACCTATTCAAATTTCCAACTGCAGTTAGAATGTTTACATTACAAACAATGGCAAGGATGAAACAATTATGTAAATTATCCCGAAAAAGAATCCAAGAAAAATTCCGTGTTGTCACGATGGTTTTCAGGATAAAATGTTGAAAAAAAAAAGATGTAAAGACCAGAAAAGATGTAAGATGTAAGCACGGTGCATGCAGAATTACTGCTGCTGGTACCAGTGCTTCATGAGATCGTCAACACTCCCAGGCGCGGGTGAAGTTTCTCTGGGGGCTCATTTTCTCACAAGCCCGTTTTGATTATTGCGACAGTCAGTAGTGCAGCGACTCATAGTTGTCGTAAATTATGCAATAAAACTGTCTTAAAGTCACAGGTAGAAAGATTTGTTTTAGTCTTGCCGGGTGGGGGGGGTGGGAGATTAATGTAGCTAGTCAAGGTGAAATCTGCAGCATGAAAATTGACTGAAATTCTCCCTATCATTTATACATGTCCTCACAAATAATCTGTTGAAATTATTATTGAATAAGTACTTCATGTTCTCTTTAAAGGAAATTACTGTCTTCAGAGTTGGCTGAGCAAGAACATTAAGCAGCCCATTAATCCAGGCACTCGTTTCAGCCTGAACCTGGAAGAGAACTTTGCTGTGGTTTAATTCTAACAGTTCTGCCTCAATGTTTTCAGCACCTGCAGTGGACAGTCCATATGAAATAACTTTACATTTTGGATTTCAGTGGCATTTCAGTTTTTGTTACTATAATAGAATTGCCCAAAGGTTATCAGGTGGCTTTGTCTGTGGCTTGTATGTTTACTTTGTCAGGTTCTTTAATGAGACCTAACACCTGTATTCTGTAATCTTTTAGACGTCAGAAAAAAAAATTTAATTTGCAAATCGTATGAAGAGTGAAAAAAGGAGGCATCACAGCATGTTTCTTGCAGCAAAGGGACTGAGGCAATTAGGCCTGGCCTTGCTTGAGAGAGTCTTCCACTTCATTTATTGGTTGAGCTCAAAAAAGTAATGACACCCCAGTAAAAACGTTCACCTGTTGGCTTGTTTTACATGAATGTTGTCGCGTGTGTGGTGGTGTGGGTCCATGCACCATCACCGATTACCTCACTAAATAAAAGCGTTTTGTCTTCATTTTCTCAGACGGCCGTATATGCTGTGCGAGTGCGAATCAGGCGGTGGCAAAAAGGCTGACAATGATTCTTTCGCTCAGCTTGATAAATAACGTTGTAAGTGCAACGAGAGAAGCAACTGTGGCAGTCTGCTGAGTATTTTGAGTTTGAATTACATTCAGATACACGGTCAGAGTTCAATAAATTACTGATGGAAGGGTTGGAAAGAGAGAGCTTTTTTTTTTTTTAAGTGCTTCTGTTCAGCGTAGGAAACAATTTTTTAAATAAAATACACCCTGCTGTTATTCATGCTTCAGTGTATCTTCTCACTTATCTCCACCTGGTCAAACTTGATCTCATGAAGAATTCATAGCAGATGTTTCAGATCTGTACAATTTTATGGGCTTTACATGAGATTATTTAAGAAAAGCCTAATTCTTTATCTGAGCTATTCATAACTTTCCATTAAAATTTGTTACCACTGACTTCCACATGTAATCATAAGATTCTCATGCCTCCTCAGTCATAAGCACACAATACATATATATGTATAGTGCATGCCAGCTTGACTCTCACAACAGTGAAGCGTTCGCACTGGAAAGCTGTCTGTGCAGCCCATTCCTGGATAGCTAATGGGATATGACCCGGGCTTTGGCGCTGATGAACACCAAAGCTTTGGATTACTGCAGCGTGATCAAAAGGTCCCTACGGAATCCTTTCAAAGATTTATTCAGCGGATCCTACCTCTCGCTCACCCTAATCCCCCAGCTTCTGATGGGCTCTTGGACAGGGAGAGCGAGAGAGGGGCAAAGAGCTTGTATTTCATGTCAGAAGGCAGTGGTGTGCGGTGCCCTCCCCCGATCGTCCTTCACCCCAAGTCAGAGGCATGTGCATCAGCAAAGGAATTTAAATGTAAATAGATAAGTAATTTGGGCTAGGGGTAGGAAAGTGGAACCACAAGAGGGCAAGAGAACAGTCCATGAGGCCAAGGGGCCCCATGGACCTGAAGAAAAATGGCCTCACACACTGTGATCATCTCGAGGCAAGACAGAACAGTGTAATTATTAACACTGCCTCCAGTCTTTAGTAGCAGAGGATCATGGGTTATCTTGACGCAGTTCATGAGGGACATTTTATTTGGACTACCATCAGGGTGCTCTTTGCTAAATGCAGAATAAATAAACTTTTTTTTGTGCTTTGTATTAACAGTGTTTGCTTGACGTGGACAAGGTCACTGGCCCCACTTGGCTGGTTCAAGTGCGTGGCCTTCTCTTCTCGGCCTTCAAAAGTGCAGACGTTTGTGCTTTGGCACAGGCTGACTGAACTTTGTCCCGTTGGGGATGCTTTAGTTTAAAGATTTCGAACAGATCAGCACATAGCCAGGTTCTTCTGTTCCTGTTTACATAATTAGGTCAAAAATAAACAATGTCAAAGTGATGTAAATGAGCAGTTGTGCCTCATGTCCAGCAAACACAGTCCTCTTACAACACATTTTGTGTCATGTTCATTAACTGTCACCAGGATTGCTGGATGTAATGGAGATGACTGTTGTCATGAATTCCATAGATATTACAGGTCACAGAAGAATTCTGAATAACAAGCTCACCTTCTGCCTGTCATTTAGTATTCTAAATGTACACAAACAAATCTGTTGCCAAGAGACCCTTCACTGTTCCAATTCGGTGGTACAGATAAATAAACCTTCAGATCATCAGTTTTTCTCTTGCTTTAGCATGTTTTGACGCTCCAACAAATACTTAAAAATATTATTATAATACTGTGACCTAATTAGGAGATGTAAAGGTGGCGTAAAGGTTCAGGTTCTGGTGGTTTGAACTAATCTGCAATGCCAGGTGGTTGGAACAAAATTCTACGGTGTATTTTTACTTTCTGAATCTGGATTGTATGCCGTTATCAACCTTGACTCATGGCTCAGGAGCCACAAATCACAAGAGGTCCTAATGCCCGTAGTGTCTTCGCATTCTAACTGCTTACCACCAATAAGCACACTGATGACGATCAGCTATGACTGAGGACAGAACTGTATAAGAATTCATCCATTTCCCATAAAACGCTGAAGCCTACTGTCACAGCACACTGTGTGGCTGCTCACCACTTTTCAGGGTTTGCGAGAAGCGCTAGCCAGAGAGCAACCAAATGGCACTCCTACCATGAGCCATCAATGTTCTCCTCAACCCTCATCTCCTCCATGCCTTGTTGCAGTGCCCGGTGCATGTAGGACTTCCTTAGTGTTTCCTTTGACATGTCTTGGAAACAGCACTGGGCTCGATGGATGATTTCTTTTCTTGTCAGCCTTGTACCAGTTATATGTTTGCCTTGAGATGTCAGTGAGGAGCCTTTGTTTGTCTAAACAGTGAGGGAAGAGGAGGGTGAGACAGACCGTCAGTAGACTTTAGAAAAGGACACCCAAATACAAGGAGTTATGAAATTTGAAACTGCTATGGCAGTTGATCAAACTTTCAAAAATAAATACATTTTAAAAACTCACTCAGAAAATGCTAATATAACAAGTGCTATTTTAAACAGGGTTTCTTTCTTTCTTTGTGATCTTAATATGATAAAATAGTCTATGTATAATTGCATAATGTATAATAATTCTGTGCTCACATTATGTATACTTATGAATTTGTAAAGTCTGTGTTTACATTAATTTCAATTGTTGATGTTATATACATGGACCCACTTTTTTCAGATTTGTACAAGAAGCTTCTTCACTGGTAGTGTATGAGGTCACTACAGTGTAGATATACTGTGATGATGATTTGAAATAAGATGAACAGCAGACATACATTTTTTTTCTATAATCTGCCCATATGGACCCACAATCCATCTGCGGTTCAATAATAATGTGTTTGTCTGTAGCTAACTGGTGAATTCACATGAGAGAACCCATCTCATTTTTACTCAGCTCTTCCTATATATGAACAAACAGAATCACCTCCCCAGTATATCTAGTCTTTTGCCCTACTTATCCAACAACATCTGGGCTTTCCATGGCTCATCACCCAGCTGCTAGGGACCCGTGCAGAAGGACAGAGAGTGAATTCTGGTAAGCATCCTGACGTTTGCCCCTACATCAGCCCTGGACCCTGGAGATCTGCCTTTCTGCACAGTCCAGATCCTCGACCCACTCACCAAGAGTTGTAGAAAGATAATGACAACAGACAACAGATGACAATAGATGTGGGCTACAGATTAGATGTGTAGCTACGCACTGCAGGAAGGTACACATCTCCAGCAGGATTTGGTCACGACTGGTTCAGCTAAAGATAGAACGCACCACAGAAACGCCGAGATTTGCAGTCTTCTCCCTTTAAATGTCTGTGTGATCTTAAGGGACTCTTTTTACTGCAACACTCAACAAAATCTGTAAAGTATAAAAAAATAACTCCAGGGCCAGATATGAACATATATATATATATATATATATTGTCTGCACTAATGGGTTTTTGTACTGCAGGTTTTCAGACTTTATCTAAAGAATGAAGGTACAGCATATATAAGAAAACACCTCTGGAGAGTTTGGGCTGTTTGAGAAAAGGGAAAAAAATGTTCTGCTCAAGGTTTTGGAACAGTTCATTAACCTTGTGGAATAGACGTATATAAGGTAAAAAAAAAAAAGAGGTAAAAGAGTGGTGAGGTATAAGCAAAGTTGTTACTCGGAAGTAGACAGTGTCAGTGATCAGAATGGCATGAACAGCACAAAGTAGTCAATATAATGCTTGGCAAGATTTCACAAAGACTATTTAATACATGTAGCCCTTTTTTTCCCTTCAAGTTCAGGTTCTCCACCAGAGGCCTGGGAGTTTGAGGGTCCTGCATGTATCTTTGCTGTTCCCAGGACTGCATTCTTCTTGAGGGAGATCTCTGTTGTTGTTCCTGAGATGTGTTGGAGTCACTCCACCAGTTTGGTGGTCACAGCCCCTAGTGCTCCTGTTACTATAGGAACCACTGTTCCAGCTCTTCTTTCAGCCCTTCATATTTTTTGAGCTTGTCGTGTTCCTTGTCCCTGATGTTGGTAGCACATGGTATTTTGCCACATCTATCACTATATATACACACAAACACACACACATACACACATTATTTATTCATTCAATTATAGCAAAGTACATCAAGTTTCCAGAGAAACAGGATGTTTTGGACAGAACTGTGCAATCAATATGGTTTATAATATTTGGTGGTATTTATACAGGAAACTTCACTGAAACATCCAAAAATGTTACGCTCATGCTAGAATGTGCTACATCTTCTCTCTCAGAACTTTAGAACCCCATGGAATAAATCTTGTGATTTAAACATCTATGTTTTCAATCATGAACTGGTTCCTTCACAAACTCGGAAGTGCTTTGCTTGCACAGGTGATGCTTCAGTACAAATTGTAATCTCTCTTCATCTCTTACTACAGCACACTTCAGCTACTGACCTGGAATCAGTTTTTGATTGGTATATTGAACGTATTGAATGTGGGTGGCTCTGACAGATGAAACTAGGAGCATTCATGAGTGAGTGTGTTGTCTTATTCATTGTTGTTTACCCATCCTCTCATACCCTTTTTTCTGGTGTGAACCAATAAAATGTCTAAGAAGGCCCAGACAGTCACAACATCACCTCTCCCTCAGCAGACTGGCTGTCTTTAGTGTGGTTCACCTATAGAAGTTCATTTCTACTCTCCATTTGACAAATTATGCACTTTAGGGTTTTTACAGTTTAAGTGTATGGGACATTGTTCAGTTACAATTAGCCATGCCATTGTAATTTATAAACAGTGTTTTGCTCAAGTAAAAAAAAAAGACTTCTTTCTTAATCCTTTATTAGATTTCTACTGAAATCCAACACTTGCTCTCACACATTACACAAGTCTTTGTGGAATTGGGTTGGATTTACATGCGTTCAGGTCCTTTTGACCCACTACTGGGTCCGACACCTCCTGAAATTCAGTTCTTGTAGCAGGTTTTTAGTTGCAGTCAAGGACACTTCAGCACTTCCCAGGTCCTCTGACAGTGCAGGAAAGTGGTAAGGAAGATCGATCCACTCTTGGCTCTTCCTGTCCTAAGAAACTTCAGTGTTCATATCACTGTATGTAGTATAGAGCTGTCAAGCACACTTGAGAGGATATTGTTCTCCAGGTACCAGTCTGTTTCCCCTGCATTGCATGTTTAATCAGGCAAGTAATAAAAAGTTTAAAACAACCTGATAAACCTTTAAATATTTATGGGGGGAGGGAGGTAGGTTTCAAAACCAGATCAGATATGAGGAATACTGACTAGTCATGGCTACTCGCTGTCCTAGGCTTCACCAGCACACCAAGGAAAATACAGACCTCCTGTATTTTAAGTAATGATCTTTGCTTGGGGGGGGAGGGGTGGAAATGTCATATTACTCATCACAGAGTTCCATGCTGAGCTTTTTTTCTGACTCTGTAGGAATTGATTAATCGTCATGAACATGGTTGGTGGTAGCCGTCTCGTCAGCCTGTTCCAGGTGAGGGGACGTTTGGAGAGATAATCCTATGCCCAAATGCCTCCCAGAACCTAACCGTTTAAGAGTGTTTTAAAACTACAGTAGGGGTCTTTTCTTTCAGTGCACTAATTCATCCTTTGGATGCTAAAATGAGTCCAGAGGCACAGAACTAACACACCTGATTAACTGACCCCTTCAAAAGCCTGTTGATGTATTGTAGTCCAAGGTTATGCTGTTCACGTTTTGGCAAACAGGATGTATACGGTATAAGGGAAGGCGGAAAGACAAGAAAAAGGAGAAGTTCTGTCTGAAGTATCATGTCAAAGCCCCAGACACTGCGTCTGTGCATGCCTCTGTTTTTGTAGTACAGTCCCGTAATCTCCTGACTGCAAGTAGAGCAGTCCAGTAAGGGGTCTTGGATCGGGCTTTCAGCTCATGAGATCAGAGCCCCAAAGAGACATACGAGAAGCATCACATCTGAACAGAAAGAAATCCGGCGAGGGTGGACACGGGGGGGCGGCACCATATCTGATGCGAATGCTGGTGCAGCATCTTCAATAAAAGATTGCGGATGCTGTCAGATGATGAACGAGCACACTACAAAGGAATTACTACAAGAAGAATTACTATACGAACGCTCTATGCTCTGTATAGCTTCTCTTTGTGATATCTGCTCCAGAATTTGCAGATTGTTATATATATGATCGGGGTCTGTTGAGAGCTGATGAGAAATTTCACTGAACCTCCCAGTTTGCAGCTTTAATGACTTGAATGCAGGGGGAGAGAGTAATGTTACCTCTTAACCATGGCTTTTTGTGTGATGTGAATGTATTAGCTTTAGGCAAGTGTTGTCAACAAAGAGATAATGGAATTGTACCAATTGTCTCAGCTAATAGTAACTCAAATGCCATCTTTGAGGACTTGCTTGTTTTGCTTCAGCCTGCCACTCTCCCAGCTTTACTAAGTGTGAGACCCAAAAGGCATCTCAGAAATGACAGCATAACATATGTACCTGTACCAGACACAAGCAACATCTTCAACGGCATCTTTGATCACAGATATTATGTTCACATTTCAGGAAGGTTCTTGTACTGATCCTTCATGGACATTTTCCATTCAGCACAACAGTATTATTGTCAATAAAGCCTTTATGTGATTAGAATTACTCAATATTCTTTTTAAAAAAACAATCAAGGATAACATGTTAATTAGTATTAGTCATCCTTATACTGTATTTCGCAGTAGCAGAAAACGATGCTAAGGTCACGTTGACTGTGTTGTGTGATTTGAATTTCCCACCACCCAGGACACTGTAATGCCTCTTTTCTTTGGCTTGTGCCTCCTGAGCTTATCAACCCACTTCCACACCAATAACCACCATCCTACATAAATTCTGTTGATGTAGATACACCATCCCGACCGGCTCTTCATACGACGAATTCACAGCTGGCCTTGTGGATGCAGACTGGGGTTGGCCTGCGTTGTTGTGGAGTAAAGGACTTCAGCTGCACCATCATGAGCCTGTCCCATTTTCCTGGGATGAAAAATGGCTGCACATCTGTACGAACTCTGGAAGTAAACTGAGCATCCTGGTACTTCCTTGTGCTATCTTGGTCTGAAATAAACAAACAAACAAATAAATAGCACGCTGGTGATTCTCATTGTTACTTTAACTCTGTGGACTCTCTCAACCTACAGCATTTAGCCCTAAGACAGGTGTGTCTAACACTCAGACGCTTTTAATGGTCTTGGTTAATTTGTTGAGTTGGGATAGGTTAGTTTTTGAAGTTCGAAACTCTGGAGTATCTGCAGGGAGTTTTGGAGAAGCTTGGAGTTTTGGAGAAGGACTGGACCACTGCTTTAAAAGGTTTTAATTGCACTCTTCAGCTGTGGATGCTCAAAGCAACAGAATTTCTATCTTTAAAGCCAAATATATCAATTCCTCTGCAAATGTAAGAGTAGGGGATTATGTTAACTGTAATGTGATCAAGCCCAAGAAGAATTGGGGTTAAACAATGTCTTGTCTAGAGATAATTCCATAATAGCCATGCATGCAGCAGACCCCTGATTAGTTTAAAACCAATTCAATTAATTAAACTCAAGACTTTGGTATATTGATTCAGGCTTTAATTATATAGTAAGACAATGTAGATATTGACATAGAACTCTTGAGATTTAACACTTTCATAAGGATCTGCTGCTGAAAGGTCTAACCTAAAAATGACACTCAAATTTTATGCATAGCACTAAAAAGGAGTGAATAATCTCCTTGCTTCGGTGTGACTGAATACATGAGGGGTGTCGAGAAATTAAACCTAATTTAAATGTTAATTTGCGCCATGGGTAAAAGTGCATTTGACAGCATGGAGGTAATGTTCAGACTTGGCCGGCGGACAACAAAAAATGAATGCCATTCTGTAATGGGGTAAAGCCTCTTATCCAGGTAGCTGTTATTAATGCAATAAGCTCTTGACATCATTTAGTAGGAAATGTGTCTCTACTGATTCAGGAAGATTGATAAAACAGAAACATTGCTATGCGTGAGCAGACACTGCAATTAGTTGGATATTTGCAGTAAAAGATGACGATGACAAATCGCTCACATTCTACCTCTTCTGAATTCCAGTATAGCGTGCATTAAGAAATAATCCATTGTGGAGGAAAAGGGCTTAATGCTCATCCTACTATAATAATGGGGAAGTGAGGGGAACTTGGAAGTTATTAACTTAAGAAGAAGGTGAGGGAAGTGCTTGGTGCAGATGGAGAAAGCAAACTGGGGGCTCACCCAACCAGACAGAATAGGCTTAGAGGTGAGCAATCAACTAGTCACTTCAAAAAACAAAAAATAAATGAATAACAAACAAACAATCAAACAAGACACCCATAGTGAAGCTCCACTTGGCTTTCCTGCTCCAGCGAGCAAAGCCATGAACAACCAAAGTTAGAGAGCCAGACTCTAACCTCTCTATCTCTACAGGTGAGACTATACAAACAACTGTAATGAAGACAAACAACTGAAAGAGAACGAAGAACACTAATTACTTCCTGGCTCGTGGCCCTCATTTGGTGCCAGACAGCTGGTGTCGTGAGCTAGCCGTTATAGTCATAGGTTATAGGTTTACTTTTGGGTGAAGGGGGGGATCAGAAAAACAAGGAAATAAACAGGAGGCTGTGCAAAAAATAGATGCTTCCTGTTTTGTGTAAACAGCATTTTTATATCCTATAACCCCATTTAATGCAACAGAAGGTTTAATAAGGCTGAGTTTATTAGTAAGTCCAAGGTTAGTCCAGGTTTTGTGTAACTATTAAACACCACATTGCTCTCCATAATCACATACTTTGATGAGCTAAGACCACTCAGTCTGGTTTCTTCTTTCACCATTAATTTCATTCTTTATATCAGAACATAACTGAGTTGCACCATCAAAACAGTTGTTGTACTTCAGTGTTTGTGAAGCCATTTTTGTGTCTTAGAAACACTGTGCTGACATTATAGGAAATATTTTATTTTTAGCAATTTAGAATGAGTGATTATTGGAGAGTCTTGTTAAATTTTACAGCTTATAAGGGGCACTGAAATCGGCTCTTTTACTAACCTTGTTTTTCAACTTCTAGGTCTTTGGTCTTTAACGATTCCCTGTGTCTCCTACTGGACAGAGCAAGGCTGGTCGACTGTCCTTAGGAAAACTATTTACGCCTGTGGGGGTGTCAGCCAGGTAAAATACCCAGATAAAAAAAGGCCAAGATGTCTGTGGGATGGCAGTCGAGCAGCTGAGGCTCTGGATACGTTTTTCTCTCTTTGTTGTCGTATACATCCTTGGATTAACCTCTGGAGCTGAGTGCCTGACATTAATACTAATATTAACTCTTCTGAACACACTGTGTTTTTTAAATTCAAATACCTTTGTTCTGCTAGGCCAATTCTCACGATTACATGTAAAATCTTACATTTGACTAAACTTTATATATCATTTTTTACAGTGCGTCCTGCCTCCTTCTAGACTGCAGCCTTGTACCAAGCTGGCTGTAACAGAACCTACTCCACTGTCTGCTGCACTCATAATACACAGTAAAAATGTTTTCCATTTTGGAAGGAAATTAGCAAGAACACGAGGATTAATGAATAAGAAGCTCTATTGATTGAAATGGACACCTGATTCAATGTGAGTTGGGGCCACAACTAAAACCATTATCATTAGCTCTTAATCGCTTGAACGTTTTCTAAGGGGCGGGGTATGTATAAGAGCAGCCAATGAGAAGGCAGCAGGGAAATGCAGCGGCTTTTCAGCACAGTTTGGAAGACGAGTTGCAAGCCATTGTGAGTTATGGGGGCACTTGCCCCGATATGATTTAAGGTCTGCGTGTGCACTTCATTTACAGATTTCCCAGCATTCCTTCTGAGTGTAATTGGTTTGTGGTAATAGAGCAGTTGGTGGATCTTTTATATATGCATTTTTCATTTATGTACAGAGGCAACATACATTAGTTCTTCTTTATAAGGTGTGTAATGGCTGATTTTGTTTGGTTCTTTGTATTTGTTGTTGTTTTGGGTCATTTTATTTACTGCAGTACGGAGTAAATGAACTGTAATGTAAAAATGTACAGAAGACAGTAAGACAAGCTTTCAGTTATATTATAATGGTGCCTATTTTAAAGCACACCGCTGCATTTTCACTACATTCACATCTTCTGTCATTATTAGAAATACAATTCTCAGTACAAGAGGTTAAGGGCTAAAAACACAGAGCGCACCAAGCATCAGCACAAAACTCTTTCCATTTGTTGACGGTGGAAAAGCCTTTATAAAAAA
>JAOYMR010000003.1:4379013-4394520 GCA_025802075.1 Tenebrosternarchus preto
CTAAAAACACAGAGCGCACCAAGCATCAGCACAAAACTCTTTCCATTTGTTGACGGTGGAAAAGCCTTTATAAAAAAATACTAGCCGACTACAGTTTTGAAAAGTTAAATAAAGACTCATAAAAGCAGCCAGAATTCAGCATGAACACTCACCAAAGACAGAATCAGTAAATGGGAGGGAGGTTAGCTAATTGACATGCGCTACATGAAGACGGTACGCTAATAAACTTGAAAAACAGAAGCAAGCTAAATATACAGAGGGAAATCAGCAATTTAACAACACTAAGCACTAAATGTAAACTTAACGCCACACCATGTGTAAGCTGGATACGTCTCTTTCCGGATGGAACTACATAATCGATGGCAATGCGGTTCTCTGGAGAAGAAAGTGGTTTGGATAAAAGTTGGAAAATCTATTTAATCCAGTGTGTTGAGATGTTGCCTGGTTAAAGCAACTATGAGCAGTCAAACTCACAATTATTGTAGTTTTCAGAATAAAAAAGTATGCACAACATTACAATAAATCAGAAGACAGGAAGCATAAATGTGCTACAATTTTAGCAACAGCCTCTCTTTGGAAAATGTCAGGAAATGCAATGTTTAACACCCACTTTAGGCAAGATTGATCAATATTTGCTTAATGTATATGTTTAATCACTCTTGTTTGCAATAGTCTGGCAAAAATCAACGAATTATTATATATTATGGCATCCTTCTATATCAGAGTGGATTACGGTCAATGTGGAAACTGGTCGGTTTTGTTTTAAAATGGATGTGTGAGCTCTAAGTGTCCTGTGCCCACCACTGTGGAACACAGCAGCAGAACAGGATGCTTGTCCACAGGTCGAACTGTGACAGGCCTGACTGATAACGTGGGGCTACTGCTGCCAGCATCACCCTCCCTCTGCAGAAACCTGATGACCCTGATCATGACTGCATGATTGAGAGAACACTGAAAAAGACATCAGGGGTGAGATGTCTGGGTGTTTTTTTTAGTTGCCCTCTAAGATGAAGCCTTTGTCACAACCCAGCCATTGCAATATTTTCAACACTGTGCCAGGGGAACGTGACGGAATGACTTGTGTTTGGGACAGAAAGGGAATTGGAGTGAACAACATAAAACGGGATTTTATAGGGAACTCCACATTTCTGCACTAAAGATGAACTCCTCCACAAACACAGCACAAAGGATCAGGGAAAATGCCATTGATATAATATTTTTACAGTAAGTAAGATGGCAACAGTACCAATTCTCCAATATTTATACCAATCCCATATTTTGGTTGTTGGGGAGTTGTGTGTGTGTGTGAAGTATTATAAATGCAATTTTTTACTACGTACATATCATGCATGAATATGACAGATAAATATGACAAAAAAAACTTTGTTTACAGGATTCAAGTTTTATCCTTCCATTGTTATACAGTGCCTCTCTTAGTAAGATGACATTTATTGCTATGGTTCATTACCTGCTTGGTCCTCAGCTGTACTGTACTCTATCTCTCTCTCTCTCTCTGCTCAGTATGCTTTCCTCACTTACTGACTCCTGAAATTTACACTGCATTTTTAAAATGATTACTGAATGCAACTGAGAACGTAATGTTGACATTTTAATTCTTCTTCTTTTCAATTTCAGTGGTAGCTCACACTTCTACCCACTACACACCCCATACACACGAGAGAGATCAGAGAGGCTACTTGTACTGAGTCTCCCTTCACTTTACCTTTGCTTAAAACCAACGGAACCAATGAAAATGTAATCTGATAATGATTTCAAGATGGCTAACCTTTCTAGCTGAAGTTAGTTATTCTCTAGCTTCTAATTCACGTTTTCCATTCTACCGTAATACTCAGCAGGTTAACCGCAAACCTAGCAGCTCTTTCACATTTTATACAGTTTGAATACAATAAAACCACAGAGTTATTTTCATGAATTTACAGAAGAAGAATGCCTTCCTTGTTCGGTTATTCTTTCTTCTCCGGCTGTTTCTGTCAGGTTTTTGTTGCTGTTTTTCCCTGAACTTGCTTTACTTCACGGCCAAATTGTTGTTTATGTGTTTTTTTATTAGAATTATTAATCAAATCACTGATTGATTGTAGATCCATAGCAGTGAATAGTGCTAAAGTGCTATTTTGTCTCATTTAAATGCTCTCACTGAAAGGCTGTTCCCCCACACTGGATTATCAAAATAATTCCATCGCAAGTGTGAATGCATGGATATTTGCATTTGAACATAATTTGAGTCATTATTGTAAAGAAAACTACAGTTAAACACTACAGCTGTGTATAAACTGTGATCAAGCTAATCCAGCTGTTATTACGTAACCGGCTCGAAGGCTGTTATCATGGATATATGCTCTGCTGCTGCACAGCACTGCTGTGATATTTGCAGAGCACTGCAGTGGTATTTTCAGGCTGGATCGTGATGCTATCGGATTAGTTTCATTACAATTTTTTTAAATCCCACTATCAATTCCATCATATCTATTTATCTATTTTGTCTCATCATATCTATATTATCTGTCAGAACAAGTGATGCAAGGTTCTAGCAACACAAAGGTAATGGTGTTGATTTCCAGGGAGAAGACAATCACACTGATAACAGTAAATAAATGTTAGTTGCTCTGGAAAAAAGCATTTGCTATATGTTGTAAATGTATCTGTAAACATATACTCTGTAACATGTTCGCACTGTAAAAACAACAATAAATCTAGTTACACCATGCTCTGATGTATATTTATATATACCTTAAAGGGTTGTAAGGACTGTGGAAGCAGTGACATATTTTAAATGCTATTATGTACTGAGCAGTACATTAAAATAGAAGGCAATGTAGACAATGTAGGTCATTCTAGTTGTCACAGTATAGTTTTACGAAGTGTAAGTCTAATTTGGTCTTTATTATTCAAAGCTGGATAAGGTTTTAAAGCCAAAGTTGCTGTTGAAAGTAACACCCAGGTTTTTTACAGTTTTTTTTAGCATTCACAGATAGGGACTCTATGCCAGTGCAAAATTTCTCAGTTCACGATTCCCCACAGCAAGGAACTCAGGATTGTCTTTGTTTGGCTGCAAAAAAAGGTGACACATTCGAATTTGATGTCTTTTGGCATCTTGAGAAGCTACAGACATGTACTGCTGTGTCATCAGCATACTGATGGAAGGAAATGTAACTATTATTTATCCTGGCTAACAGGAGCATGTACAATTAGTTCTGGTTCTAGAATTTAACCTTGAAGGACTCCACAACACACAAGATGATGTTTGAATGCATAATATCCAAGTGCAACATAATATTCACAGCTGCCACAATTTTGAACCAATTTAAAGCAGAACTGAAGGGACAAACATAGATTTGTAGTCTATCAAAAGTGGCACTAAGTTCTAAAATAACCCACATAGCTTATCTTGATGAATAGTTTTGTTCAAATTGCATGTCAATTCTGTGCCAATTCAGTGAACTAATGACACCAAATGATACAGATTTTCATCTCAAGCCATAATTGTGAATCCAGAAATGTAAAGTAGCTTCCTGAGGCTTAATACAGAACACGTATCAAGAAATCTGAACACACAGGGCTGGAGCCTGATTGATATCCACCCTCTTGTTATGAATGAACTGTAACTGCCAATGTTTTATGTGGTGAAGCCAGAATTTCTTTCCAAGATGCTAAAAGAGGCACACTGATTTTTGTTGTACTATACAATTACAATATCTCTCTCTCTCTCTATCTATCTATCCTTCTTTCTTTCTTTGTGGTGTATACCTCAGGCTGACCTTCACAAACACATAGATTTGGAATTCCCACGCAGGGACTATTATATTATTATATTCTGGCCTTGGCCTTCCATGCTGTTTCAGCAATACCTACCTGAACCATTTTGTTTGCCAATTGCAGAAGTGAGTCCAATTATAAATGTATTACCTCCACATCCATTCGGTCATTGCAAATGTAAACAAAACTTTATTTACTGTATTAATCAACTCAGAACTGCTCCACACTGCAATGTTTCATGTTTTAATTAAACTGAGCCTAGCTGTGCAATGGTGTAGACTGAATAAATGAATTAGAGGTGATGACATAACTGAAATATTACAGTGGATACCTCGCTAGTGGGACAACAATAATGAACAAGTTCCCTGGTCTGCGTGAGGTTCGCTCCAGCTTGTTTCCTGGGTGCTCTGGGAATAAAGCCAGCTCCTTCAATGGTGGGCGCAGTGCAGGTGTTTCCCAGCAGACTGCCTCCTCTGGGCTGAAAGCATGCAGGATGCTGTAGACTTTCATGGTACCTTCTCTGGCCTCTCCACTCTCTTTGAGATGTTTGAAAGCCAAAGAGTGCTCAGAGTGCTTAGGGAGGGTCACAGCTGGTAACTAACGTATGAAGACGTGGTGGAAATGGTGGAATGCAGCGTGGCTTTAGGCGGATCAAGTACTTGATATGTGGCAAATTTTGTGTTTACTGGGAGTTCGTAAATACTTGGCAACAGAGATGAAAAATGGAGTGAACAAACCTGTAATTTTGCCAGGCGATTCGTCCTCAGTAGCTAAGATAATGGGAAATAAATGACTGTCTTTGACATTCACTTTCACAAAAAGGCTCAGTGTCCTTTTCAGCTTGCCCACATGCAGAATGCTAATTGCTTTCTCTCTGAACGGATGCGTCTCTCTGGGACAGGACAGTTACAGCGTCACTAAATCAAAATAACATACTTGTTTTTCTCTATTGACCTGAACTAGTCTAGACCTGATATTAATGTATTTTTTTTATAAAAACATCATAAAAAAAAATGGAACACACAAAAAGACTAAAGTGACATCAGTATTGCATAGATTGGGAGCTTCTAGGCACATAATTCAGGATTTGATGAACATGAATACAGGCAATTTTTATATAAAATCAACAGCATGCCCCTCTAAACAAATAAATATTACACACACCCTTGAATAATTCTTTGGATTCAAAATAACTCAGTAGTTCTCAAAACGCAGTGCAAATACAAATACAGTCAACAAAACAAAAGTGTTGTGTATTCTGCAGCTGTTAGCCAGCCATATCTGTCATTGTTTATCTTACAGAAACTATGTACATAACATTTTCCTTTCTGGTTAAGATTTATAGAGTTAGGCTTGAGTTTGACCAACCTTGCTGAATTATTGTGAGATTTCCGTTGATAGCGAACCGTATAAAAGTTTTTTCAGTGATATAAATCCAATTCCAAGATAAATCAGATGAGACTTGAACCCCTAATATTTTCAAGATCCTTTACCCATTGCTGCCCTCAGATACAGCTTGGGTCAGATTTGTTTTCCTCCTTCCTAAAACTGATGATTATATTCCTCTGTCTGCACCTGATCAGTGAAATTAAGTATCTGCCAAAGTGAGCGTATGATGAACTGTCATGCTAGCCGGGTGTTTGCAGCGATTAACAGTATCAAATGCTCATTAAAAGTCAATGAAGGTAACAAAAATGTCACATTTTTGGAAGTCATTTAGAGTATTATACCAGTTTTAAACATTTTAAGCCAAAGTCAGACACAGTAGACATGCACTTCATATAGCCTTGTTGAAATAACTTTATAGACTCCAGAAAGAAGACTATAAATATGTTACCAATAACATTTAGTAATGATATTTGGTGATAGTTTGGAAAAAGGTGGAGAATCTCTTCTGAGGTACAACACACATTGTAGATGTTTTCCATTGTGTTGGATAATAGAAATAGATACCCTACAGACATGTGACAAAATACAGGAGCAAGTACCTCACAAAACTAGTAAAGACATGGTTGAATAGTGTCTGAACCTGAAGTCTGCCTACTGCGCGAGTGTCGCTGATGCAGTTTACACCTGGCAAATACAACTTGGATACTGCACGTAGACATTAGTATTGTCAGTTTGCTCAGCAGTGGGTCTGGAGCGGTTTACACCCTAAATGACAGATGCGAAGTATTTGCTCATTGCATCACGCTCCCTCTGTGTTTCTTGGGAATCAAAGACCTCATCTTCAGCCTCTTGCGCACTGATCACAGACTCTTAACCTACTTCCACACTACTCCCGTTGGTTACTGCAGGATATCTGCTTTCTCTCCTAAATGACGTTGTTAAAATGTGTTTCATCTGTAGCTTGTCTTTGTTGTCTAACCTGTCATCTTTTTGTATGATACTGTTGTTGTCAAGAATGCATTGCAGTGTGCAACAGAAAGCATCTGCTTTCTCCTATAGCTGCGCTGTCTTCAGTGAGCTGCCTTGTTTATTGTGGTATGATTGAGGAATGCTAGAAATACATTATTCAATAGCCAAATAGACAAGAGGGAAAGGAAAGGGTTATGACTACATGATAAGACAATGATGTTAGACCAGGTAATCCGTACTGTTGTGTCAGATGCTTCTAGGTTTGGTTCGTCTTTTCTGATTGGCTGCCTAGGTTTACGTGGCATTCAACAATGGCAGAAAGGGAAAAATGATCATGTTTGAACCATCTATTTCAAAACAGGTATTGAGTCACATCTAGTATAGAAAAGTACCCTTCAATTTTCTTAGTCATGGTATGGGATGAGGAATCCTTATTTTATTCAGAAAGTTAGTTAGCCTGATCTATAGATAGTGCAGCAGGTTGTTGCTTATTGTGACTTGTGTTCTATAAGAGAAACAAGATATTGAATCTAAGCCTGGAAACTTGTGGACCCAGAGACCTTCTGAATAGCTTTGATAACTTCTCTCATAATTCATCCAGTCCCTGCCTCGAGACGTCATTATAAAATCCATCTGCTGATTCTGTCTAGTCCTCAACAGAGTTGCATAATGTCTGAGGTAGACCTGAATGGGAAAGAAGATAAACTAGACATGGTTGCAAATATTCACAGACCTTCCAACACCACAAGAGGAGTCGTGTTCCAACATTTTCCATGGACTTCTTGTTTATTAATGGCCCAGTGAGGGTTCTGACCATCCTATCCATGAGGTGTATGGAGGTACCCTACTAAGGTAATCAGACCTCCGTTCAGCAGAATAGTTGCATACAAACTGCCTGAACAAAAAGTCTGCTTTTTAATTGCAGTGATGGCACAAACAATTTTCCTAACATTTAGCTTTTTTAAAATATTGACTGAAGCCCCACATGTGAATGTAAATGTAGCCCTCTGAGGTATTTCTTTAGTGTTGTAATTAATACATAGTTCTTTGTATATAGTATTACATATTCTAATTTAATTCCTGCAGTGTTAAAACATGCATTTTTACATCACTAGTGAAGTCTTAAGCCTCAGAGGGTTTAATTAAAATATTCAACATTCAACAAGCAAAAAGTCTGAACAGTGGACTGAAATCAATTATCTTAGAATGACAGTGTATTTGGTAAATAACACTGGAGATGCAGCTCAGACTCTGTCTGATTGGCATGGAGTTCAACACAAACCATTAACGGCAAGAAGTCTTACTGTTCTGTTTTCAGGCTTCAGTATAAAAGAGTCCTACATATAAATACACGACACTCATTGAAAACCATCAGGCTTACAAGTATTTGTGACAAACATCTATGGACTTTTTAAATTGAAAAACACACACTAAGGAGCAGAAATTCTAATGTGACATTTCCAAAAGACTTTTACTAAATCACAAAACCCAAGAAATGCTGCTAGTTGTGTTTGAACATTTACACTAAATACATTAAAATCACACATTACAAATAAACCATCAATCTCATCCGTGTAAGCAGCCCCCAAAAAATCTGACCACCTTTTGCATCATTGGGAGATTTTCATTTATAATATACTCTTATCTTCTTTTTGATAGGGCACATACAACACACATATATAATCTTTATATAATCCCCATATAATCTTTAATGGATTTACATGTATTACTGGACTGATGTTCACTTGAACTTGTCCATCTTGTACAGAGGCAGAAACAAAAGTCTTTCTGTGAAATAATCAATTAAAACATTTATATGGTAAAACAGCATGGGCTCTGAGACATATTAACACCAAACACATGGTGACTTTGACTTGCAACTAAATCATAAATTCAGGCCAAGGACAAATTATTTGCTGAGGTAATTATCCCAATATAGCCACAAATGGAAAGAGGGGTTTGACCATGTGTCTTATTTCAGAACAGTAAACTCCTAAGGGGGTTTATTGTTCCAAAAAGGTAACTTTCAAGTACTAAAATCTATCATCTAATAAATAAAAACACTGCAAAATCTTCTTAGTTCTGATTGACACTGATGGCACAAAATTCAGATGAAACAGGATGGACATTAAGCATTAACATTTCAATTTCAACTTGTATGTTCCTTTGAAAATCTGATAGATATGCAGTAGATCTTCATAGATGACTCAGACAAGATGCTTGTGATGAGTCAGATACCAATGAAAATTCATTACTGTAACAAACATAAAACCAGGGCTCGATGACAAGTAACACAAAAGCAGAATGGAAGGCTTAAAACTTTCCACCTTAATAGAGAAATGTAAAACTACAAATGTAAAATACAACACTGGGCTGCAGAAATAATAAATTGGTTTCATTATAAGTAGAATAGCAAGTGTCTAGCAGGAACTACACATAAAAGTATAAAAAATACTGTTGAATATAACAGAGCTTCATGAGGTTAATGTTTTGCAATTCTTACTGAAGCCAAAAAAAACTCAAAAGTCATTGTACTTTTGAAATGTATTAAAGCATTCCCTCTGACAGTCCTAATGGTAAGTACAAACGTTTAGTATTTCCCTTGACGTAATCAAAGAAATTAGATTATTTGTCTATCTAAAATATTGTCACACCTCCCTCCAGCCTTGCAAGCCGGTCTGAACCACACTACACTTCCCAGAAACCCCAGGGGGATCAGGTGGACCTCCCCACTCAACCATCACCAAAGCCTACAGCTGCTCTATGTTCATCCTCCCCAATTGTTTTCATTTGTTCCTTGTTGCCCCATGACTTTGTGTTTCTTTCTTTTCAGTGTGAAGTACTGCTTCTGAGTACTGAGTGTCATTTGTCTAGTTTGAGGCTTTTTCTGAACTGTTTTTGGATTCTCCATTTTGTAGGGTTTTTCTCTGGCTTTGACGTGGGCTGTTTTTTGAGTCTGTACTGAGAATGACTGAGAATTAAAATGATTAAAAGAAACAGTCATCATTGTTATAAAGGACATTTTCCAAAACTTAAAAGTATCAATTTATAGCCCAATTTATACCCCCATAGTTCATACTATAAAAACCTACAGAAATCACACTGTAAATGACTTAGATCTCAACCATTTTAAAAGCTGAAGCCTTGTACAAAAATCTAAACGAGTGCTATCACTGCATGGCCCTGAAAGAACGAAGCAGAATCTGCACATGATGATGTCCTTGGCTTTGGGTATATAGGAAAGCAAGTGGCAATTGAATAAAGAAAATATCTGAGCTGCTTTTAGTCTGACAAAGTGCAGAGCTCCTCTGTAGAAATTGCACATATTTGGCATGTCTACTAATAAAATTCTTCAAAAGATAAACAACTGAAAAAAATGTCCATACCATGCCTCTTTTAAAATGTTCCATGAACATTATTTGTATTTTGTGTAAATAAAAGTCCTAGAAAAGTATTACTACTTAATTCATTTGTGCATTCCTCATCAGAAAGCATCCATAATAATGTGTTCTTTTTGGGGGTGGGCCTCACTGGGGTGGTACATGACTGAGAAACATTATTTAAATTACAAATTTTTGTATTTAACAGTGTAAAACTGTTTGTAACATTGTAAAACCAATGTAAATATTTATTAATGAATTCTGTGATCAACAGGATCAACGATTGTACAATCAACTATAAGTTCTAATGTCTTTTTTGTAGGATATGTAGCTTTCATTATGAATATAGTAAAGTGCTCACAGTGCCACTTGTTGTAAAACATTTTTTTTTGGGGAGGGGGGGGGGGGGCAGCAAAAAACAAGTCTAGCTGTCAGACTGATGTCTAAGTTCTGTTTTAAGAAAGCAAACATGGTCCCTGAGGCAGTCATTAACAAAATTGTTTTGGGATGAGAGATGAATGGTGTTGTCATAATCAGCTAAATAACAGGCTAGCAATTAGCAAACAAAATAGGCTTGTTGGCTGTAAGAGCCATTCGACGCATAGCTAGCTAGAACACAGTTACCTTAAAGCTATGTGAAAATCAACTAGCTTCAAGTAAAACAAGTAAAACTAACTGGCCCAAAAATGTTCTACAAATCTCACACTGACAACGACTTTTGACTTTTCAGATGAATTTTTCATCAGCTTGTTAGCCTGTTATTATGCTAACAGCCATGCTGCAAAGTCTGTATTCTGCACTCATTCTGTGACAACTGCTGAACTGAAGTAGTCATTCAGAAAATAAAAAAAAAATGAGTTAAGGGTCTTATCTTTGATGTATACCAGAGTGCCTGAATAAGCTACATCCTCATATCTGTCATCAGTCAGCTAAAGAAATGAATTTCATAAATATTATAAGTTCCTTACCAAAAAGAGGACCCAGTGTTGAGTCCCCGGAGACATATTACCATACTGAAAAAGTCTTCTTTGTTATCTTTTTTTAAAACACATAATAGCCTATACTGCAAGCATTAAATAATAATTTAGACTTTGAATAATGGAATTTGTTTGATCAGAGACCACCTGTGGTCTTGACTGAACCCTGAGCACAGTTTTGCTCCTCATTAGAAAAGACAAGAGCTGCATTCAGATTACTGTCCTCGGTGTGCTGCAAGGCGGGGCAAGGATGCAGCATTGTTCATTTGATGGATGTTAGAGTTGCTGGGCCCAAAGGATCTCATTTAACCCCAGAGAAGGCTTCGGCCATTGCCGATTGGTTGGAATCCGTCAAGGGCGGTGTCAGTCTGATTTGGGGGCGGGTTGAGCCTCGAGTGGCTGATCGAAGCCACAGCGAATGCGGCACTGTCGTCATTGTGCTGTGTGGGCCGAACGGCCTTGTTCACCTTCAGAGAGGTTCTTAACCTGACGGCTCACTGGAGCATCTCACACTCGAACAGGGTCCGGAAATATCTGTAGAACTGACACATACACACACACACAAACACACACACAAGCAAAGGAATTATAACAAAAAACTATTGTTAAACTGTTGCATTTGTCTGTGCATGTGGGAGTCTGTGTTATGTTTACATGCTGGATAACGCGCTATATTCTAAGAGAAAAGTACTGTTTTTTACCAGTGTTTTAAAATAATACATGCATGTCAGAAATCAGAAGATTACATATTTTTCAAGATACAAGATGTAACAAAGACTTTTTTTTGTCTGTGTTTTACAGGTAGTTTGTCCCATCATATCTCTATTTTATCAAATGTCATTTATAACACTTCAAATACACAGCCTCCTTACAGAATGTGCAGAGAAAATGTTTAAATGTAGCTAGTCCACCCCATTCGCTTTTGGGTAATTTCAAACAGCTGGAAAGCTCAGCAAAGTGGAGTTTGCATATAATTTAATAAACAGTTGTTTGCAGTAAACAGCAACTGGAATGAAAGAGCTCCATGTGGAGGCCATCTGTAAAGCTTCCATCTGCTATCTTTAGTAAGCCACCATCCACTTTTATGTCCAGCACATTGTTCTGAGCTTTTATGACCATTGCATTGTTCTTCACAAATAAATACCGTGTGCAAGCCAACCAACCAGCACCTCCGCCTGGAAAGTGCCTGAAATCGGTGTCCTGTTTTAACCGTCCACACACAGAACGCAGATGATGATTACGATGATTCCGAATGGTACAGTTAGCCGTTCACGAAGGCTTCCCTTCTTCTAATCGCCGCAGTCCCAGTCTGCATCCAAACATTGTGTATTATCCAAGAGCCATTTCTGTCTTCTGCCCTTTTATAGCCTTCAGAGCGAGTAACAGTCATCACTACCACCTCCACAATGGCACTGCATGCACAATTAACTACACTTTCAGGCAAAACAGTACATTTATACAATGTGTGATTGTGTAACTGCTGTGATGGCATAGTAACAGAGTGTAATCCCAATGTCTGTAATTAACGATGAAAAGAGAAGTAATTTCGTGGCCCTCCCATTCAGTACAGATAAAATTCCTTTAACCGTCTTTTAAAGGGGGGAAAAGTTGTCAGGCTCAGCATTAAAGTGACACAGTAATAATTAAATTGAGCAAAAATGCCAAGGTCAGAGAAGCAGGCCTGGCTTTGGTGATAGTCCAGCAGTAAACTGCAATTATGCACTAATGACTGGCTTACGATTTTGTACATAAACCTGGAAAATGACTTTCCTTATTCAGAATCTTTTTTTCCCCACTGACACATACTACATACTCTAACCAGTGACTAAATAATGAAGCCTTAAAATCTAAGACAAATTATATATGGCTCACTGCATATAGCCAATATAGATAAACAGAGAAATACTGTTGAATTACTGGGTACATTTGCATATATGTAAATCTACTCATATGATGTGATTAGATTTGTTATTAATAAACCATTTGAATAACGCCTCAGTTAATGTGTCTTGGTCAACGTAGATTTTACTTGAAAAGCTCAATTGTTTTTGGGAAACAGTGATGCATCAAAAACTACGAGACCTACTCAAGCAAGCAAACAAACAAATAACAAACAAATAATGAATGAACAAATAACAAGCCTGCTGTAAAGCAGTGAGAATCTAACAGAATCTTGATGCATTCTTCCAAAACCTCTATCAGCCTGGTGAGACTGGGAGGGGTCTGGTGTCATGGGTGGGCCCTGCTTCATAGTCAAGAGGAGGGAGTGGCTGAGCCAGACCACAAAGAAATGAACCAAACCACTTCACTGACGGCTGAAGAACGGCTTCCGCCACTGAGCTGCCAGCACTGCCGTTGTCGATCCATGGTAATGGCGAACTCTCCTGAAGTAATACTCTGACCACAGTTGAACGTCCAGGAAGCATGGAGGTGTGTGTCTGTGTGTATGTTTGGGTACATGTGTATAAGGTCCAGGGACTTCTGCGATGATACCTCCTCCCTTGGGAAAACGTAGTGTACTTAGTATACTTTCCAACTTCATGTATACTTTAAGTCAACTACATTTTCCCAAGAAATGCAAAAACAAGTGTCCATTTCTAGGTGCTCCAGTCCAGATGATATCCAGGAACTAGCCCACCTCCCCCATCCTGAGCTAGTAAAACTTTCAATCATCTCACGCTTCTGACTTTAATCTGAGAGCTTTCCAGACTCTCCTCTTCCAGGGTCTTCAGGCAGGACAGCTGTATGTCTTAGAGCTCTGCAATGGGTCTTACCCAATAGACTCATTTTTTCACAGTGTCTCTGAAATGGTGATACAGTCGATATTAACTCATGAAGAGCTTTTTGATAAACTGTGGCGATGAGCTGTTTCAGATTCTGTCTCAGCAAAAAGGCATCTGAGATTAAATTCCTTAAGTCTCCAACCCACCACTGAATATAAAACTGGAACAGCAGGAGTTGATTGTACTGTAGCAATAAACCTCGGTCTGAAAGTAATGAAAGTCAGAGTTTAGCTTTTGTCAAAACTACTGAAATAAAAAAATGCGATATGAACTTGTCAAAAAATGTTAATAGCTCCTGGCTGCATTGGTGTTACAGAGAATACTTCAGATAAACAAGTTTAGAATTTATTTCTGTTTCAGTTCTGCGGCTTCTCTCGGGGTGTTTGATTAAGTCTCCAGTCCACTTGCAATTTAATATGAATTAAATGTAATTATCTGAGGAAAACATGTACTCTAACTTTTTTCCATGCAAAACCAGACAGTGCGCAGTTTATTAGCTCTATTAAAATCTCAAATGTTACATTTCAAATTAAATTGTTTCCGACAGTAATTGATGTTAAATATTACTGAACCTATAGAATATACTGATTGTTATGGGTGTGATTTGACTTCACAGAAAATTGTCCACTTAAGTATTCACAAAAGTACTACAATGTTTATAAAATCTAATTTTGATTAAGAAGCTAAACCTGCTGCATTTTTACACGTAAGAATTATGCCATAATTTTTACATAATAAAACAACCCATTACCAGTGTTCTCAAGGCATTTCTCCAGGCATTGCAATCAAACAGAGAGGAGTCAGATTAAGACCACCAACTGCACTCCCCAGACGTACTTCTTCGTTCCTCTGCTCTCTGGTTCCCTTTGCTGGTCAGGAAATGGTTCATGTATCTGTACAGCATTTTTAGTCTTCAACTCGCCTCAACTCACAGTTTCCATAGTTACGGGCTGGGAGGAATTGAAGACTGAAAATGACATACAGGAGAATCTTTGTCCTGGAGTGCAGTAAGGACCCTACAAAAACAGCCGACGTTCATTTCACACACGTGTGCTGAAAAACGTGTGCCTTTCGTCTTGTCTTGCGCACGTTTTGAGAAGGGACCTCTCTTTTGATATAAACATGACAGTACAGTTTATGCATATTGTACAAAATTTTGGGCCATTTTTGCACATGAGTGAAGCAGAATAAATCTCAAACCTATAAAATGCATCTAGCAATCGCGTTAGCTGTCAGCTTCATCTGTGTTAGGATCAGAACTGCTGGAGAGTGCCTCATCCTTCTTGAGGGGAATTCATCTCATGTTGCAGCTGTGATCTTGTCTCTTCAAAGCTTTTTAACTAGATGACAGACTGCTTCAAGACCTAAGCTCCAAGTTCTTTGTGCCAAATACATCAAATATTTTATACTGAAGACAGATGTGAGTGAGCTGACCATGACCTATTCAATGAGAATTATTAGTAGTATAGTATTAATATCAATACTGAATACTGACTTCAAATTATATGAAATGATCAATGCTGATGGTAAAAAAATCTAAATAAATAAAAATCTTGTGCCAAAATATTAACAATATCATCAACACATTAAAATCCCCTACAGAATCATTAAGGGATGTGATTTTCAAACCCATTTTACTCCAACTCATTTTACTCCTTCTCTTGAACATAAAATTAATTTCCTTATTAATTTCCTTATTGTAGTTTATAGCAAGTGTACATGGGTTCTCTGTCTCTCTTAATGTGTAAGAAACATCTTTGGTAAAGTATCCCATATGCTGATAGGCTAGTTCTTTTTAATCGACAAATGCTTGGCAATAAGAAGTCAATCTAACTGCTCTGAGATCAATGGAGAACCAATTATGTTGCTGGTGATTGGACAGTCCCGTTTTTTTTTTCACCTTTAAGATGGCAACCCTTTACATATCTACCTAATAATGGGACTCTGCTAATGTGTGTTTGCAAGTCCTTAACAGCAAAAATATATATAGATTCTTAGTCCACCCCAACCAAATGAAGCAATGAGGAGGACACACAGTGGTAACTCTTCAGAGGTACAAAGGTTTCTACTGCACTCTTTATTGCTAACCACAGACAGACAGACAGACAGACAGATAGATACACTATATTGCCAAAAGTATTCGTTCACCCATCCAAACGACTGTGCACCAGTGCACAAAGCAAGGTCCATAAAGACATGGATGGCAGAGTCTGGTGTGGATGAACTTGACTGGCC
>JAOYMR010000003.1:4411716-4427507 GCA_025802075.1 Tenebrosternarchus preto
ATCTGTAGAGAAACTAGCATGAAGCTAACTGCTTATCACTTAGCGTTTTATTAATGGCGCATGGAAGGGATGTACACCAGGATGGATGCTGCCTGTCACCTGTGGACTACAGCACCTTCAGCTGCCCTCTGGCCCCCGCAACACTGAAATGAAAAGGCAGAGGTTTGCGGTGTACATGTAAATTACTATGCAAATTCATGCTAATGCCATGCAACCTGCAGAATGCAGAGACTTTAAACCTCATCATGCATTTGCTGGAATACAGCAGCTGAGACGGCAGAAGTTTGTAAGCACCTGGCGGCTACAGGAGCCGTGCCCAAAATGACTGGATGGCACATGGGCACACAAACATAACACATTCCTATTCGGAGGCTGGAGGAGAAGCCCAGATGGCGGGTGCTGCTTGACACAATTATCTGGCTGCCTCAACTCATATGCAAAATGGTTTATCACATCTCAGAATCAAATTTTGGGATTTTCGCTCAAGCCGCCTCCCTGATTGAAAAGCACGATTTAGCACACAAAGAAATCACTTATTAAGACTGCCAGATACAAGCTGTCCATTATCCAAAAAAATTTCAAGACTTTTAAAAAAGTTTCTTCTTCCCCACTTGGCTTTTCTGCAAGTTTTTTGAAAGCTAAAAACTGTTGGTTTGAATATGCTGCCAGATATCTGGTACTGTGTAGTGTGCCCTGACCTGTTCACCAGGGTCAAGAAGCCATTGTCATGGAGGAGAATTAAGCTCTTCTTAGAAATTGCTCTCATTAAGTATATCGCAGCGTTTCAGGGAGGTCCAGTTGTGGAGAAATAACTTCTGGCTGATTGTGTATGAATTAAACTCTTCAAAGGCACCCAGTAATCGGACTTATTTTTTCAGAAACTGCTTAAAATCTTAATTTTCCTTCAAAGCTTTATAGTCCAAAAGAATAAGGGAGGCACTCAAATATTATTTCTATTGAAAAGACTTTATAAGCTGCTGATTTTTTAAATGTTGAAAGTGTAACCAACTGACACGTTTCAATTAATTATGCAGAAGGTGGCAAATGACCCTTCAAATGATTTTAATAACAAACCCAGGAATCCGACACCGATCCACATACCACATCTTTATGTTTGTTCATTTTCAAATGTGTTCTTGAGTAGAGTAAGCACACATTTGGTGATAAATTACTTATTGTTCTGCACCCAAGCTCCAAATGAATGGCACTACAGGCTCAGCAGAGACATGGGATACAAAAAAAGAAGACTGTACTCCAACACTGTGAGTACAAATGGAAAACTCTACCTCTCGCAAGGGACCCAGACACGACACGTCTAGGTAGACTCTCATTGATGGCACAAAACATCCATTTTTACTCTTAGTGGTTTGCAGACAATGAGCGATCACAGGAGGGAGATTGAAACATAATTCGGTGCAAATTACAGGCCTAGAGTACTGATACTGAAATTACAGCACTACAGTGCTGATACTGAAATTATAGGACTAGAGTGCTTATACTGAAACTACAGGTCTAGAGTACTGATACTGAAATTACAGGTCTAGAGTGCTGATACTGAAATTACAGGACTAGAGTGCTGATACTGAAACTGAGAAAAGGAAAGGCGGTATCCAGTTTGGTGCGTTCCCCGTCAGCTACTTGAGGGCAGATCTAGTATATCAATGGAAGACAACTATGCTGTCCCTTGATTAAAAGAGGAACTTGTCAAAGCTATAATTTGTCTTTCCTAGTCAAAACAACTTATGCCACACTGTAACACGGGAGCTATCACTATGGTGGGTACCGCACTAAAATGCAGCGCTAATATGAAAGATGTTCTCTATGTTCACTGAGAGGCAAATGTTGCGTAATGTTTTTGGCTATTTTTATAGAACATCTGTTAATGCTATTTTTGTCATCATCAATGCAAAACTGCAACTGATAATGATCAGAAAACTTAATAAATCTGACAATGATTGGAACACAGACTAACACCATTTTAGATATGAAAACACATCGTAGAATTTTCTGTGTCAACGGTATTAAAAATATGACCTTATAAAAATCGTACACCATGAAAAATGGGCATACAGGGCTGATGAGTCAAATAAATTTACACCAGTCTTACAGAGGATGTCACAAACACATTTTCATCTACAGGAATATAAATGTTATGTCATGACCTATAAAATAACTGACTAGTGTGTAATATGGAACATAACATTGTTATAATCACTTTCACATTCATTGGCATTCAGAGGGAAGCAAGAACATCAACTGTCTAGTTTTAAAATATCTTGGTGCTGTCTCCTGTCTTTTACATGGCAATCATCTCAAAAGGCCTACATAACACAGTAGGGTCAAAAATCTGAGTCTGCTACCAAGAACTTCTTCCCTAAGCTCCTTTTGGCGTCATCATGCGTCAATGTTTTTCAGCAGTCCAGACAGTCAGTACCAGACAGTCTTTCAGAGACACCACTGAACACTGTAAGGTAGCCACATACATGTGCTACTACTTAAATGTATGGCATCATATCTGCCTTAAAAGAATCAAGCAAATGTATGCGTGAAGAGGATATTTAGGTGTATGTATTCTTGAATGGAAAGTATAATTAAAAAGTTGTAGTGATATGTGATAAGTAAAAGAGATCTTGGTACACTAAGACTTTCTAAATTCCCTGTTCTAAATAATCTATTGGATGCTAAAGCGCTAATGTTGATCCAAATTTTCCCATACTTTGTTTCCTCTTTCTTGTAGTTTGCAAATGATACAAAACAGATATTTTTCCAAGATTCTACACTACTGATATATCACTACTGATATTTCACTACTGATATGATACTACTGATGAGTTTTGTTTCTCCAAGGCAGGTGTAATTTATTTCACACATAAACCAGCATCTCTCTCACATACAGAGAGAGAGAGTGATGGCATATTGTCAAATATATATATCCCATTACAGTTTAATCCCATTACAGTTTGAATCAAAATCACATCAACACACCAATAAAGCTAATTTTTCATTACTGCATTTCTGCACCTTTCCTCAACTCTGTACGCATGTGTGTGTGTCTCAGAGCAGCACACCGTTCATCACCCTTGCTCCAAGCTCACTTCTGTCTGGAACACACTCTTACAAGCTTCAGGGGCACCAAAGGAACAGGAGAATGTAGCAATGTTGCCATTGTTTATTAAGGAAAGGGCTCGAGTACTCGAGTACTTTGCGAAGTGCGTATGGCCAAGCCGGCCTGAACGTGACAGACGCTGTCGTGGCACACGTGAAAGACCTGGTGCAGTAACACGAGGAGGACGCTGAGCAGCAAAGAACGTGTTAAGAGTGCATTTAGTGCCTTTAGGAGGATTCTGCTACAGCGCCACAACACGAACGCTGGGCTTTGCAGGACTGTTAAATGTGCCTTCCTGGGAATCGCTACTGCTATGAAACGCAGTAAAAGACAAAGCTCAACACTCGTTATGCCATCTTCATGCCGCTGTAGCCAACCTAGAGGACTGACCTTGTGAGATATCACGATCGCACTTCTCATCTTAAAGATGGTGGAAGAACAGAACGAAGACGAGGATGACAAATGATACATTTTACGCCGCAGCTTTTAACGACGCCTGGGCTGAGATGTTGTTTATGTGTGGGCAGTCTGAGACTTTATTATTTTCGTGCTTCTACACTTAATTAGCTTTCGCTTCTAAATGACAGAAGAGCCATCCCTAACAATTATTATTTCCCTCACGATATATGAATATACGGCGCAGTTATTATTCAGAGTGGCCACCTCTCACCGCGATCAATATGTATTCAGTGTGAAGCGTTTCGGAACTTCTCTTGTGTGCCATGATACAATGGTGGAAACATCCCAGAAAGGTTTTCATTTCCAGTGGACAGAGCAGCGCACATCCCAGCGCCGTTATTAAAGCAGGGCCACCTAAGCTGGGTCACGTGATCAGAAAGCCCATAGACGCGACAGAACCACGGAAAGAACTGGCCAGCCTTCCCGAGCACCGACAGCAACAGTAAGGCAGAACATGTCAACATCGGCAGAAGCTGATGGGAAGCTAACCTCCTGCCCCGGCGATCCGCGTGGTTTTAATGAGACCATGAGGGTGCAAGGCGTGAGCTGGTGTACAAACACACTGATTGTGTACTTCACATCACTCTTGCTGTTTTTTTTTTTTTTTTTACTGCTTACTCATATTGAGCTCTCTCCAAATACCACACCCCATTTGGCAAGCAGCCAGCTAACAGTGATTCTTTTTGCCTGTCATTATTACTAAATGTCATCATTTAGAAGACAGCTCTCCTTTAATGACTTATGTAATTATTTGGAATACCAACTTGCCAGTAGTATGGACTTCAGATAAAAGGGTAAATTAATCAAACACATTACTGTGATTTGGTACTGAATCACATCTACATATCTGCCCAGTAAATGCAGTTAAGCAACAACAGTGCTTTGTTTTTCATATTCCTACAATAACAATAGTCAGCCACACATGGAACACAACACTGCAGGGAAAACACAAACACACACACACACATAGACCAGCTTCCACTGACTCCTGTCCCCTGAATGGTTATTCATTACCATTAGGTCCCTGCAGGTGAAGTGTGTCAGAAGTTTACTGCAGATGAATTGATTTTGCTTGCACCCTGTCCTACAGTTTGAGAAGTACTTTATTAAATCTTGAAATGCAACATTCTCAGTTGCTTCATTTGTGCACGGCGTGCAAGACGGGAAGACACCTAATGTGTAGAGCAGAACCCCCAAACTGACCCACATTTGTTTCTCTCTTTCACAACGGGGAACTTAAGGTTGTTATTGTTAAGTGGAGATTTTAATTTTTTTTTTCCCTGCTGGATGCAGCGGGAAGCTGAATAAATAAGGGCCTAAGTATAGATCCTGCTGATACTCTAGGACTGTCTGAGAGACTTTGCATTTCTATACAGACAAACAATGGACCAGTTCAAAAACATAATTGGCAGAGAGACAGAGGGAGAATAAGAATATAAAAGGCTTACGTTCGCCCAGTGTCAGAGCTGGCTAAGAAGGGCAAATAGCTGAGATCAATAGGAGTCCATTTTTTCCATATGGTAGTTATTTTGTACAAGCAATTGTTACCGTTTGTAATGTTTTCAATGATACAGCAACACTGGAGATACACAATACATATATGGTCTATATAAATGACCTCAACCTAAAACAAAAAAAACCTCTGAAAGATAATGAACAAACTTTGGCGTCACTTACTATAAACCAATGATGAGAAGAAGCAGATGATGTAGGAGATGATATTGAGCGTCCAGCCTACTGAGGTGGTGCCAGGGCCCTCTGCTGGTGGTGCCAGGCTCCTCTCCACCCAAAGAAAGGGAGTCCAGACCAGGGAGTAGACTCAGGAAAATGCCACCCGTCCTGCCCCCTTCCTGTAGTTAGTGGCATCCATTTCTGCGGGGCACTTCATGATATGTTATCACTCATGTGAGATCACAGCCAAGGAGACGAGGGACACCATGCCTGCAGAGGAGAAACACGTGCACTCATTTTTCAAAAGCTTTGGCCTTTTTTAATGGTGCAAAGATACTTAACAGTCTCTACTGGGCCGTGTTACAATATGTTGCAACTCCTCAGGTGGCTGGGTTTTATATAGCTGTACAGTTATCTTCCATTTTCCACTGAGAATAAAGGAAGATGTTCGTTGTTGGCTGGAAAGGTCAGCCATATAAAAGATAAACAAATGAATCACAAAGCCTAGGTTAAATGCTGACCCTAACGTTACAGTTTCAATGCCTCATCTGTTCTGTGTTTGGATGTGTGATCTGATCCGAAGATGATCCACAAGCCTGTCTTTCATAGCCATTGATTTTCAATAATAGCTTTAAGCAGGCTGTATTTTGCCATGTTGTATTTTGCAGCCATGTTGTATTTTGGCATCCAGTGATCACTCTTCACTCTATCATCAATACATAAATCTAAGAACTTAACTGTGTAGCACATGGTTTACCAGGAGCATGTGTATATGTGTTGTGTACAACTGAAATAAAAAGCTTGATATGAAAAGCCATCAATACTTGCTTCTTCATAACCATTAACACCTTTATAACTACAAGGCAATCATTTAATCTTTTCAGAAACATTGGAGTACCATATTTAAGGGGAGAGTTAACATGAGGTCACCACTGTGTTCAAGAGCACAAGGCCACCGCTGTGTTGCTGTGTTCAGGTCACTGTTGTGTTCAAGAGCATGACGTCATTGCTGAGGTCATCACTGTGTTTGAGAGCATGAGGTCACCACTGCATTCGAGAGCATGAGGTCACCATTGTGTTCGAGAGCATAAGGTCATCATTTTGTTCGAGAGCATGAGGTCATTGTGTTCGAGAGCATGAGGTCACCATTGTGTTCGAGAGCATGAGGTCACCGTTGTGTTCGAGAGCATGAAGTCGTCACTGTTTGAGAGCATGAGGTCACTGCTGTATTCAAGAGCGTGAGGTCAAAGTAGTGGAGCATGAGACCTGCTCTGCATTGTTGGTTCCATCAGCTGTACTATTAAAACTTATTTTTCAGATGTTTAAACAAGGATTTAAGTATGCTATTTAAACATCCAAAAAAACCATACTACACTACTTTTGACACTGCATAAGCCTAATTCTTTAGAAATTAAAATGCAAATATTTATTTCATAAGTTCCAGACAGTTGAGGTTTATAGTATTTAACAACACTATCTACATTTTAAAGTAAATCAAATTTAAAATCAAGAAAAAGGAAAAAAGTCTTGTTCTTGTTTTACATTTAGAACTTTATGTCACAAAGGTTTCGGTTGATTTACCCTTAAATCAGTTCACTACAGTCAATACCATTTGTCAGAGTGACAGCGTCATTCTTCCTGTGGGTTAATGTCAGAGAGGAATCTGGCTTTGGCTTTGAGTAGAGCCACGGATTCTTCTGTGGCTCAAAATTCTAAGTGATCACAGACATTTGCAATAATTAATAACAACTAACTTTATAAATGTTTTTTTTGGTATGATTTTTATTTGCTTAAAGTGTCCGGACCTAAGAATGGTATTCTGAATTTGTAGAAAATGGCGAGACACTGAACCATAAGTGCGCAATATTTTAGCAAGCTAAACAAATAAAACTCATAGGAAGAAATTCTCTACCCCACTTTGCAAGCGAGTTGTTTGAATAGTCAATTATCCTGCACGACAAAATGTTTAACAATAGCCTTTAGTAATCCACTGTGTCTGTTTGTGTCTACATACAGAAAAAAATGCTTTTCTTATCCTTCTCTTTTGAATCAATGTTTTTTCTAAGCATTCTGAAAAACAGATGTATTGGTAGCTATGATTGTGACTTGAATATTATTTAAAAACAGTGCAACAATTACATAATCCATATTTCCACTTATCTAACAGTTTGTGTTAACAGAAATGACTTTGTGGACAGGTAAAAGAAGTTAAATAGACCAACGTCATATTTACAGGCTTATCTTAATTATGACTCCTAGCTGCAGTCTGATTTGGTGTAGAAACAAGACTTTTGTGATTTCCTTAACTTTTCTCAGAACTGAATACACCACCTGAAACCTGCTAAACCACGTTAAGCGTTAGAATTAGGACACCACACGGACAGCTGAAGAGTCTCAGGATGTCTGAACTGATCATTGGGGTTGATGTCTGGAGTTTCTTAACATGCAGGTTTTGATGAGTCCATTGCCACCTGGTGACAGGCACTAGAGCAATTGCAAACGAGCACATGCCTGGCCCAGAGAGCACGTAAACAACGGCAATACTCCGCGCTCATTAAATTTAATGTGATCAGAATGAATTGTTTCTTTGCTGAACATCTGAATCACTGGAGTGTGATATATTGACTAGGAGGGGGAAAAAAAAACACTTGGCTCTGGAGAAGAAAAAAAAAAAAAACAATAACTTTCATCTTGTCAGCGAAAGCAGGGCTATGTGAAGAAACAATGGAATCCAATTAACCTTTCTTACAGAGCTGATTGGTCGGCTGGGTTGCCAGATGGAAGAGTAAAAGTTAATGCAATCCAATCCTCCTTATAATGTTCCTTTTTAATAACACAATCATTATTTTGGCCCAGCATATTTTGGTTCCATTATTTCAGCGCGTGATTCATGGTTACGTTTTGCAGCATCGGTTAAGTTCTATAGCTCTCACTTAGTCATTCTGTAGTGCTCAGTGTAAAACTAAAAGGTGTTATAGCGAAAATAATTGTGGCCGTAAGGTGCCTACAGGCTCTGAGGTTGCTAATTTGGTTTTAGGATTATTTTGAGGTACTCGTTGGTTAAAGGGAGGTTAATATATATGGCCCAGCTGGTCCCACCTACTTCTAATGGGAAGCTCTATAGTAAGTCATTAAATGAGCTTTGGTTTCAAGTGGAATTTAATAGAGGGGGTATCTGTGAGGGTCCATTGTGCTCTTTAGCTGAGGGAAGAAGATTCACAAGATCAAAGGGTAGTATGAATGAACAGACACAATAAAAGAAGACAAGATCAAGGGTGAAACAGATGCACAGTAGAAGATGGTGGCAATATGAGGGATTTAATGAACACCGCCTCGAATGAATCCCTTCTAGCTTCTGACCTTCTGAATCTGTTACCAACTGAGGGCAGTGGAACACTCCACACTGCACTCTGTCAATTTGAAGCTTCATTAAATGTAACCTCATCATCAGCTTTGTCCAGAGGGAGGTACAGAGATTCAGAAAGGCAGGGAGAGCCCAACTGTTATAAGGGGGCTTAGCTACCTGTGATTTTCAGTCACACAGTTGTAAGTATCTGGAGGGGCTTTTTTAAACAGTTACCACTAGTGATCCAAAAATAACTGGACAAATGAATAGAGTGTTAAGATTAAGATTAACTGTCCTAAGAGCTCTGCCATCACTAGAGACTAAGCCACATTCCCCTGGTGTTGTGGGTGTGTCTGTATTACTGTACGTATGCAACGAAGACTTAGGGATGGATGTTCATGCGGTTGCAAATTCAGATGTGAATTGCCAGTTGCCGTGCAACCAAATTCATTGTTTATGATCATTCTTGGCTCGAATCAGATTCTGATTCTGATCTGAATGCAGCGATTTTTGTTCCTGCTTGTTCCGGCTTAGTCAGTCAACAAATTCACACTTTTGGGCCTTGGGAGACTCTGGAGGTACTTCAGCAACGTGGTCAGTCATTGTTTTGCTGGTGTGGTGCCGTCCAGTGTGTTCTAAGGTATGTAGCTGGATCTGAGGAGCTAAAATGCTACCATGGACTTGAGAATTCACCAGGTTTGTTGCAACTGCTAGCAGTCACGCCATCAATCAAGACCAGGTGAACCACAGCAACTCTTACACAGATAAGGTGGTTGAGCTGAATCTCACCTACCCATTAGACTTGGCCAGATCTGGCCAGGACCCCATATGGATTTTATGTCCTTTATAGCAAGGCCAGGCCTTTCTGCAGTTAAGTCTTACCAGTGGCATGAACCTTGCAGTAAAATCCACAGTCCTCATGCAGGTGAATTCCTCTGATATTTCAGCTCTGTAATCACATGCTTTATTGGCACGGACACATTCTGGTCATGATATGAAACAACAAAAAAAGAGACCAAATGCAAATGCCACACACTGAATTGTCTACAGACATTCAGGTAGCTCTCTTATGCATAATCTAATAATACACCCATGCGACCTGACGTCAAGTGTGTGGGAAAAACTTCTTGAAAGGGTTCATGAAGTCAGCTAATTCTCCTTGTTTCTCCTAGTTAAATCACCTGAGATGTTCCTTCAGTTTGCCCTCAGAAACCAAATAGTAATAATTCTAATGATTTGCAAGGAAGAAGAGGGTAGTAAAACGCTATCAAAGGAAAACACTGGCTACTGTATTATGTTCTTATTTTAATTTCCAGGTCATTGCTACCGCTATGGCTGATAAAAGCTTTCGTGTTTAATAAATTACACTGTAGCGCATACAAACGCATCTCGCGTATTCACCTTTTCAGTCTGTGGTATCACATTCGAATCTCAAAAATACATGTTACCACGTATCATCAGTGACAGACAAAACATCACGTCAGAGGAGGAATACCGACCCTTTAAACTTGTTCTGGCGCACAGACTACTTAAAAATAGGGAGTCCAACGCAGTTTCAACGCACAAAGCAATGCAGACATCATAACCTGATCTTCACACCAGCATTCAATGAAGGAGTAACGCAGTTATAAAATACAATGATCTGGCACACTTCATTAAGTCATAGACAAACTGGTAGATGTATCAAATCAAAGAAGACATGGACCATTCACTGGTGTAACAAAATGTATAAATATTTGATGTGTTTAACTCCTAAATTTTTTGTTTGCTTGGTTTTTGCCTGTTTGTTTGTATTTATTGTCTCCAGGCTAGTTTGAAGATTAAGTTCTATGATCTAAACCCAAAATTATAACAAGTCGTCGTCTAGCGTGCATTATTACAGAATAGCTCAATCAGGCGATTACTACCATACACAGAAAGGCTATTACATGCCAAAAATGTGTTTGCTGTTCATACTTACCAAAAGGCGAATTGGCGAAGGCATACCACAAACACGCACATTCGCCAACGAGCCATCGTTTCTGCCTGCTCGCCGCGAAGCTGAACGGCGTCCCCACTACGCAAAACCAGCAGATCGCTTATGCAGATATTAACCAACAGCAAGTTGATTGGTGACCGCAGCACCTTACAGCGGCGAAACACCACAAGACAGAGCAGGTTACTGAGGAATCCGAAAGTAACGCTGAAGCCCAAACACATTGCCACAACCAGGTGTCTGGTCGGGCTTAACTTGCGAGAACTGGTCTCTTCGCTCTGTCAGTGTGCGAAACACAGCGCGCTATTACCTCTGCTGCAGCGGCTCATTTACATTGGACACTATCATTGCAGTCCGTTCGCCGAACACTTGAACAAGTGTTACTGACTTATTTTAAGCGGGGAAATGAGCCATTTAATTTCTGATGAATCTGTGATAAGGTTGCTCCTACCCCTAGCAAGATCAACAACAATATATTGTTACCTGAATTTATTATGTATTGGGGGAAAGAGCAGAATCTCGGCGGCTGTACAGATATAGAAGTTTCTTTAGCGGCTCATTGGTTTTGAAGTGAGAGTAAAGTTTGGAGCCCCTTTGCTCCACCATGTGGCGACTGTAATGCCAACACCACATTGACACGCTCAATTCAGATCATGTAATTGTACCTTCTTCACAGTTTACGTCTTCACACTCGCCTGCCTTCTGAAGAAAAAACGTAGTTCATATAAGGTCATTTATGAAGACGAATCCTTGGAGTATCTGCAGTTTGTTATGAAATTATACAACCTCTGGTGTCTTTCCAAGATGAATAATTGCCTCACTTACTTCGGTGCTCACTTGCACCGGACACTGTAAGGCTTTTAGCGTACTCAAATTAGACCTACTCTACAAGTACTGTGTCTCCTTAACCTAAGAAGTCCATTAAGTGAAATTCTATATGTATTGCAAGACTCAAGGGAACTAATAAACTTTAATCAGTGCATCATAATTATCCTTTAAAGTTGTGTATTAAATTTGTTACCTTTGTTATTACAGATGTGAAATATAGCTGAATCCTGTTTGCTTTGCAAACTCCTTTAATATTGCTGAAGTTATTTATGTGTGTGATTTATATGTTATTTATGTGCATCTTAACTTGCAAATTAAATAATTGAACCATAAATGATAAATATTTGCAGGCAAAAGGGTTTTTACAGTTTTAAATAGTTGCATCCAGAACCATGTAATTTAATCAAAAATAATTTAACAAACCTTTGAAAATATGGTGAATAGCACAGGACTGGTAAACGGCTTTATACCATGTCTTAGAATCATGAATTTTGTGGTGTGTGTGTGTGTGTGTGTTAACATGGTTATATAAATTGGACTGTCTGAGGGGACATGTCTCTGGCTGTTGATCTGTAGAGCAGGTGCTCTCATATGAGCACAATGTCTCAGTGGTTGTAAAGGAGCTGGAAGAGAATAACACATGGTGCCAGATTGGCTACAATCCAGTGAAGAGTCTTGCAGCTGAAGATAGAGAGCTATAAACAGCAAAAACATTCACAGGAAAGCCAGCTTTGCAGTAGTAATGCAGGAGGAAGGGCCTGTAACACATTCATAAGGCTTAATGACACTGGAGACTTCATCAGACTTAGCTAAAACCAGAATCTTTTGGCCTGAAACATGATATACACTGGAGGTACACTAGAGTGATGTAAGAAAGGAGGAAGTGTTTCATTCTGAGTGATGTCAGAGGAAAGTAGACTACTGCAATGTTTCCCAACCCAGACCTTGGAGAACACCAAGCTGTCCACTCCCCCCCCCCCCACCTCCAACCCCCCTTCCAAGCATGACTGTATGACCCAATCAAGAACAGTGACTGCTAGAGATGCGCTGAGAGCTTGGACGAAGCAAGAAATACAGGAATAAATACAGGATGACTGGAGGGACTGGACTGGAAACAGTGGTTTTGTGCCATTTTTGACTGATGCAAGACAGTAGCAGATTAGTGTTGTACTCCAAGGGAAGAATACTAGTAGTAGAAGAATGATGTAATACTCAGTTTTGTTGGAAAGAAGGAGATCCATGGTCTAGCCTGGGAGATTGAAGAGGTAGTATTACTAGACTAGGGCTTTAATAACAGATTAATATGCAGGTGTAATTCTATGATGCTAAATCTGCGCACTAAGTCTGCAGTCACAGTCGGGCTGTGATCCAACGTGTCTAAAGTGTGAAGACTCAAAGCAAGACATGGTAACAAAAGACTGCACCCATCCAGAGAGAGAGCATAATACTGGTTATTTATCAATTCCTTGTTACCACAGTGGAAAGCATTAATGTAATCCAACTTAATCCAATTTAGCAAATTCATCGCTGTTCCCATCTTTCTTCTGTCACTATATCCACAAACACACACACACACACACACACACACACACACACACACACACACACACACACACACACACACATATATATATATATATAAATCAATAGCTATTTAGTGGAAGCATCCTGGTAGGTATACATGTCTCAGAGTTCTTTTTATCAGTCACCCTCTGCCTGTCACCAATGTTCTTGTCAATGTCGGGTTGAGAGAGGCTGACCACTCAGAAATATCCAGCCAAGAGCATTTCTTTGTACATTAACCAATCATTGATAAACGGCTAGAATAATGTTAATGAATGTGAATGGACTATATTTCTCTATCTTTGTTCTTACAAGGTGCATCTATATAGTAGCTGATGTGTATACAGACCAGCTTCACAGAGCCAGTGTTTACATAACTCTTATTCACAGGAAGTTGCTCAAAATCACAACCGTGTCGTTTTTTGTGTTGTTCCTATTATTTCAGAACGTCTACACTTTTTTTAGAGCAATTTGTTTTGTAAATCACCTTCTCCTATATTCTTTCCTTCTTCCACATCTAGCAACTCTCTCTTTAGCGAGACGGAGGCATGGGGAAGTTAAATGAAACTGACAGAGACAGAGCTTGTTCTGACCTCGTACACCATCCGACAGCATACACACTCAATAGGTCAATGGGTCTAGTTTAGCATCTGTGCCATGGTGAATTTAGTCAATACATGCACAAACTGCTCTAAATGGTGACATACCAGACTAAATCCTTGGCTTGCAGACGCTTTATGCCCACTCCAAACCGAACCACATTCTGACATACACATAATGTGACTATATATAAGTCTGAACTTATAGGAAGATCTGACCCAGGATCTGTAGAAAAGACAGAGACAGCTGTGTGGTCTAAAATGACCAGAGCTTCTACACAAGTAGCCAAATATTCCTTGTTTTTTCTGACCAAATACTGATAATATTCCAAAAACTGTTGGTTTACACATGAGGAAGGAATGTGTCTGTCTGATTTGTGCACAAATTGGAGTGAGTTTTGAAATGACTAGACACAGAACAACAAATGAATTGGTTGAAATTCAGAATCACTATTTGATGCTGGAGAGCTGTTGAAGACACTTCAAACTGTGGCAAACTTACAATACACCAATATCGTTTCCTCTTACCTTGCAGTCTGTAACACCTGGATACACTAATGGCCAGCTCAACAATATGCCAAATCAATGCAGCGCAAAAGCAATTTGGTTAAATGAATCACAGCACTGTTGGTTTCCTAACGTTCATTGTAGGTGTTAATTTAACAATGGCGCATTTTTTGGGCATAAATATCTGTCAGTGGCCACACACTGTGGTCCAGACAAAGCATTTTTCTAGTATAAATGCTGTCAGAGAAAAGCCTATGCTTTATAGACCACACTACAGCGATGATTCAACAGCTACAGTCCTAAACTAAATCTTAGAGTTTTATTTTGGGTCCAGCCAGATCTTTAAATTCAACATGTTTTTGTTTGTTTGTTTGTTTGTTTGTTTGTTTGTTTTAATGTATGAGGTGGCATAAAAAAGTAATTGCTCATTGTCAGAGGAGTTACCAATGAAATGGCATTAACAACGAATCGTTAAATCCTTGATAACCATTGTAGTAGCCATCCAAGCCTGTCATTCCAAGACTGCTGGTTTAATGGGAGCAGAAGCAACACGTGTGTCATGTCAATGTTACAGCCAAGCTGGGTGGGTGTAATGGGTGGGAGAGCACCATCCTATTCAACGAACATGATGCTTAGGGAACTAATCAAAGGAAGTCATGGAGGAAAGTGGCATCAAAAATGGGGAAATCATTTGTACTTCCGTAATTTATTCTGTGTGATACAATTACTCTGTATTTCATTAAAAAAAGAGAAGAGTGGATCTGTATGTAAATGAGGAGAAAGGTTCTCGTTGTAAGCCTGAATATGGTTGAAATTACAAAGAAAAAAATCAGATTTTGTCTCAGGCTAAATAAATGAAACCCTCGTTAACTGAACAACAGCAACTAAGAGCAAATCATTTAGCTCTAGGTTATTTTTATTTGTTTTGTTTTGTTTTAATAAAAAAAAGTATATTTGGAGTGAGTTTTTTAAAACTTTTTGTTGTTGTTGAGACTAACAACTGCAAAACAGACCCACACATACACACACAGTACATACACTGATGGAAACAGGTCCTGACATGTTTGCATAATTCATGAGGCGCAGGGCACAGTCCAGCTGAAGTGGATTCAGTCTGACCCACTGTTCTCATTTTTATACTCATGTCACCAAGACAACAAATTCATGGAAACATTTCCAGTAGCTGAATTATTATTTCTGCATTTTTTTTTAACAATGGAGGTGTTTTGTTTTTTTTATTTTTACAAATGTTTATTCAACATTCTGTTTACTCTGTGACCCTCTGTATGAGAGCATGAGGATACTGAGAGACTCTCTATCTGGGGAGCTGTTAAAAAAAACTATGACATGCATGCAATATTTAATTTGACAACAGAAGAAGGTTTGAGTCCCTAAAAAGGCTTGTATATATATGGTATATTATAGAATGTCATAACAAAAGTCTGTATTTGAAGTTACGTATTTAAAATAACCATATTACCATAACCATATTAAATTATATAAACAATTATTAAAATTACAGCAATTAAATGAATGCCTGCCTTACCCTGGTGGGAATTACATGTTCAGAAATTACATTAATTGGTAATAAAATAATTTCTAAGTATGTATAACAAAGCAATTTAAAATAAACAAGCAACCAGCAGTCAGTTTCCCAGATATGATTTCTTTTAGAACTGCAGGAATAACACGAGCACCTGCAGGGTTTCCCTGCTCTTCTCCCCTGGTTTATAGCAG